>JAPJBO010000614.1:77500-120000 GCA_030068145.1 Diplonema papillatum
AAGCGGGCCCCGGGGCCGGCGAGGCTCCGGAGCTTGCGGAGATCGATCGGCGGCACTGCCGTGACGTCTAGCGGCCTCGCAGATCTCGGGGCACCGATGCCCGGAATGAGACCTCTCGTTTCTGGTGGGAGGTACCCGAGAGGAACTGCGGTAGGAGGGTCGTAGAAATGGGGGTGGAGCCGGAGGAAAAGCCTCCTCCCCCTGAGCAACCTGGACCTTCGCGACTTCAACCCCCTGACCTGCCGAGGCGAGAAGCCGGCGTCGGGCAAGGGTTGTTTCTGTCGTGTCGGGAAACGGCTGTCGCAAAGGGTAGGATGAGCTAATTCCGAGTGCCCGGGTGCATTCGTGGAAGCGCTTCCCGGGTCTTCGCGTTGTGCGGCGTTGCCAGCCGGAGGCGGGAGTAGAGCCTCCGTCGTACTCCCGCCAGGTCCTTCAAGTCTGCAGTCGGCCAGGGGGGACCAGTCCCCAGACGACCGTTCCATGCCGGTCTTCAGCTCCGACCGGCTTTCTCCCCCTTTCCCGCCGGCGAACGGGGGGCCGCCGACTCCCCGGGCTCGCAAGGGTTCCATACCCGCCACTCCCGGGTGGCCTTGTCGGCAGCTTCCTCAGCCGCCGCCCAGTCAGGATCCATCAGCCGACGGCTGGTCCGTGCGGCCCGGCGGCGCGTGCTACCCGTGTGTACCGGCATTTTTCCCGGAGGGTAGTGTATGATTAGGAGGAGAATGGAAATAAAAATGAAAGCGAGAATGTGGGGTAAGCCCTGATTATTAGATTCACGGTTAAACGAAGCTAGCGCACAAGGTTTGCCTGATCTCGCACCTACTTTCCGATACCAAATAGATGCTCTATTCAAACTCTCTCTCTCTCTCTCTCTCTCTGCTTACTCTTGCCGGGCGCCAGTACCGGACGTTTCAGCTTAGTGTGAGTTTGATCAAAGTAACATCAAGGCAGCCCTTACAAAGACCAGCCACAGTCAACGCCGCGTGGGTTCGGGCTTTTGATATGGTACGATGCCAAAAGGGGGGGGGGGGGGGTTTGGGCAGATGTTTTCTGGTATAGTAAGATACTGGGCATGTGGGGTATGGGACCCATATCCCCCCAGAAACCATGTTTTCGGGCCGATTTTGGGGTCCAATGCCCTCGGAGAACCTTTTTCTGAGCGCAAAACTCAGTTGTTGTGGACTTTGAGGCCCCAGGTAGGGTTACGACTGTACAATGGCTACGGCGGCAGCACCCACCCAGAACAGGAACTTACCTCTGTTCTCAGAATGCGTGACTCGTAAATGCGTTTCGTTCGAAGAATTGGCTTAAAAATTTGCAAGGCAAGACGCACACGAAGTACGATAGGTCACAGGGCTCCATGCGGAGACACTTTAGAGCGACGAGAGCCTTTCTGATGAAAGCTGCAGGAGTTGACCCGATTGCGCCCGGGGTCTCTGTACAGAGGGCGACCGACAAAGGTGACCCATGAGGCAGCAGGCATTCGACGATCTCGTGGAGGCAACCACCGACGTCGTGGGTCACGGAAACACTGTCGTGCACAAGACGTTCGTCGCACAAATCCTTCTAGCACAGGCTGGTGGACGAAGAAGGCCAACTAACGGCAAAGGTGTCGTACCCCACATGCCCAGTATCTTACTATGCCATAAAACATCTGCCCAAACCCCCCCCCCCCCCCCCCCTTTTGGCATCGTACCATATTGATCATCATGTTTCAAACCCCCGATTGCGCGTAACCTGGAAGCACCCAGAGGGTGTCGGTGGTACAAAGGTGCAGTTGCCCGTATCCATCCGGCAATCAGCTCGCATCGGGGAGGTGACGCTACCCACCTGGACAAGGTGTCCTGCCTCCCTGCCAGTACCGGATGTAGTTGTCGCAGCCTTTGGGTGGTATTGCCGAGAGACTTCATCAGCCGTAGGTTCGCGTAGGGGGCCCCAGACCAAAAAGGACAAACAAACGACGGAGAATGCCAGAAGAAAGAAAGAAGAAAAGAAAAAGGCCGCGCCGGGTTCAGGAACGCGACGGTCAACCACAGCTTGCAAACCTTGAGCCAAAGGCTCTACGAGTTTGTGTACAGCGCAAGCGCCAAGGTCCGAGGTGCGCCTTGATGCTTTCGTTTGGGAAATCGGTAGCCACTTGACCCGTAGGCCCAGGCCCGTAGCCCTGCAGTTCCGCCGAACACGTGAATCTTGGCTCCCGTGTAGCAGGTTCTCTCCGGAGCACTCATGCGAAGCATGACAAAAAGAGCCGTCGCGTGAAAATTTTGGCCAGAGATGGCTAGATCCTCATTTTGCGCTTTTAGCAGTTAACGACAAGGGCCACATTCACCAAGAATTAACACAGGACGAACACCATGGGCCAGCCGCACATGCACCTGCACTCGCACCGCCCCACGTTCCCGTAGACGCATCCTGAGAAATAGTCCACTGCCCCCGGAAGGCAGAACGATGCGTGTATATTAAGCGAGAAACAGAAGAAGAATAATCTGTGGTACCCTCTTGAAAACGTTCACGAAAAAGAAACGCGAACTGTGCTGTTCGTAGCTGACCACACAAAAAAAAGACGTCGGAAACACAGAGACGCAGAAACAGAAGGCACAAGAAAAAAGAAGCACAGTCACCAAAGAAGGCAGAAAAAAGAACCTGAAGACGTGTTAGCGAACTACGCCCCCTGACACCCCCCCCCTGCTCTTCCATTTTCATTTCGTCCCCTTGACCGCTTCAGTGTCGTTTTCTTTCGTTTTTCTTTTGTGCTCACGGTACTGCAGGTGGGTTGGCTGCGCAAGAAGAACGAAGTTTAAGCTTGAAAACCATTCACCCAAACGTTAACCGAAAAAGAAACAACCCGAAAAACAGTCGCACCCTGCAGAGTCCAGGCTCAGAAGCTGGAGTTAAGCTGGAACGCACAGCGACAAAAAAGACCACCCTGAAAGAACTCGCAGCGTTTAAGGGATACACTCCAGTCCGTATTTAATCAAGTAATTATCTTGTGGAATTGTATTTTGCGAAGAGTTATTTCGTGAAGGAATTATTCTTTCACGGACTTGGCGGTCTTCACGAATTAGAAGTTGAATTATTACGGACTGGAGTGTATTTTTTCTTGTTGCCGAAAGTCACCCGGAGACTCTAAAAAGCCGCAGTTTTCAAGCGAACCCCCACCTTAAAAGAGAGGACGAACGAGGTCCTAACAAGCGGGAGGAGAACTGAGTCTCCGGTCCCCTTTGGGAACTGACCCTTTTTCTTTTCCTCTTCTTCTTCTTCTCCTTCTTCCTTCTCTTCTTCTTCTCCAAATGAAAGCGAGAATGTGGGGTAAGCCCTGATTATTAGATTCACGGTTAAACGAAGCTAGCGCACAAGGTTTGCCTGATCTCGCACCTACTTTCCGATACCAAATAGATACTCTATTCAAACTCTTCAGAACCTTCTTTTTTGGTACTAACAATCTTGTGGGTTGCCCTTCAATGTATTGTGCAGGCTAAAAAGACGTAGGCAGCGTGTTTTGGTGGTTGATCAGAATTCCTTACCTGAACACACAGGGTAAATACAAGTGGGAAAACGATCAACCGGCACGCACAAACAAAACGAAGCGCCTGTCTTTTTTGGATAGGCACCTGCTTCGGAGGAAATACCCGCCTCACAGCCTCATGGTCAACCGGAGACCCTAAAACACCGAACCTCCAAACCACAACAAACGCTAGAAATACTCGAGGAGGCCGCCAGCAGCTGAACCCCAAGCAACACGAGTTCGAATCCCGCGAACTTTAACTCTAGCACAATAGCTGCACCATTTGTGGCTCCCGCTCTAGCCTCCGTCGAAATAAGCGCCGCGGCGGCCCCCCGAGTATCTCTTCTTTTTTTGTGTTGAGAGACGTGAGTTGTGTTCTAAGACAGTCTAGAACACCGAGACAGTCCAGAAGATGTCCGACTTGAACAGCAAGCGAACCGACAAACGTGTGTTGCAAAATGGACCCGGTTTAGTAAGCGGTGTATGTTTGCTCACACAGAGACCTCCAACGAAAATCAAGGCGAAAAATAAGATGAAACACAACATACCCACCAAGCTTCGAATGTCAATCGGATACGAACACTGACTTCTACTGCGTGTAGGTGGTCGGACCATCAGAAAGCTCGATATATTCACCGTACAGACGACTGACATTGGGGTACTTTTCAAATACACTGACTCAGTGAGTCGTACAATGGTAAGCCAGGAATACAAAATGCTATTGCGAGCCAAAAGAACGAGGGCCTGCAGGCCGCCGCAACCGCAAACGTTGAACTATAGCGTCGGCGCGCGAACGCACGGAAGAAACTGTCTTGAAAATTGAGGGGGAAATGGGGCGAAGCTTCTGAACACCACCACACACAAAGCAGCCCGTATAAAAACTTTACCATGGGTGGCATCACTTCTTCAATGTAGAGTTGACCACCGATCCTAGGATATTCGAAGTCCGCCAGAAGCCCAAAACCTCTGGAGTCTTTCACTCTATTAAAGCGATGCAGATCACCGCAACAGATTATTTGCATTCTGACCTATAACTACTAAAGCCCGTTCCAGCCTACACGAACAATGTCCAGATGGCAAATACACGTCTTTCCAAACCGGAGCTGAGAGCAATCTCCAACACGAATTTGTTGGAAAACGAAAAGAGGAAACCCCAGATTGACGTTCGTCGTCGGAAACACAAAAAAAGAAATAAATAAACCCCCCCGCCGGGTTCTTTTCTTAATTGTACATCTGCACTGACGGGAACATCTCCGGAACAACGGTTGCACATCAAAGAGAAAACGTTCTAATCCACAAATAACGCTAGAAAACGAAGCCAACGAAAAATGACCAACAACCAAGGTACCCACCGATTCTCTTACCCCATGTAACCACCACTCTTACGACACTCAGAGAGCACAAGGATATCTTCCCATATTGACGACGGTCACCCGGAGACTGTAAAATTCAAGCGAACTTTCACTCTGAAAAAGTGCTATTACAGGAACCCCCCTCCGGAGAGGTTTATACCCTGTACACGCGGAGAACAAGAAACCTTTGTCTTCTCATGTTCATCACCTTCGGTCGGTTGATGCTGGCCGCCCGTTGCTTCGTTTATCAGTGCAAGCCCCAACTCCGGAAATGTTCTTGTCTGACTCACTGTAGCAGAGCCGCAACCTGCAGCGCGCCTCCGGAGCGACTTACGCCCGCCGTAGCAGTGCGAAGAAAAGTGAGGAGACCGGAAACTCCCCGGAGAGATGGTCCCTGCACTCTAACTCGTCTCTCTCTCCTCTCTCTGTTCTTTTTGCGCGTTCTGCACCTGCCACCAGAGGCGAGGGGTAACGACACGAGAGAAGTCACACAACCTGGCACGCACAAACAAAAAAAAAAAAAATTACGAAGCGCCTGTCCATAGCTGTTGCCCTCACGAAAAGCTGTTGCTTTCACTCTGAAAAAAAAAGAAAAAAAAAAAAAAAAAAACGAAAAAAGGAAATTCCCACCCACCGAATGCGCACTGTGGATGATACTCAACTCGATCCAGCCATAATCAGCCGCGTACTGGTGACACGAAGCCAGGCGTGCGTAGAAGAGCGTCGTGGCCCTCGCCGCGAAGTCGTTGCCGAGCCTCGATGGCGTGGCTGCGCGTGCAGGTCTTGGTTGCAGCAGCGGATATTCAACGGTGAAAGAGCCGATCCAAGTGGTGGGTAACCTCGAAACAGTCTTAAAAAAGAGCCGAAGTCCTAGAACGTCCGCACACACTCACGCAAGCAGTTCTTTTTTTTGTATAAGCACCTGCTTTGTAGGAAATGCTTGAGGAGACTGCCAGGTGCAAGACACCAAAAGGAGGTAAATGTGCTGTAGCCCACACGAAACACAGGTAAATCTGGGTTTAGTGGCGGACGTAAGCGTTCAACAAAAAAGACCCACTTTGTAGTTGTATTGTTTTCTCCCCCTCTAGCCTCCTTCGAAACGAGCACAAGGCAGTCCCTCGAGTATTTCTGTGTTTTGTGAGCCCCCCCGGATGGACGGGGGTGCGGTGTACTGAATGAAAAAGTCCAGAAAACTCTCAGAGGTGACTGACAGCATTTCCTTTTTGCCAACACCCCCCCCGAAAATAAGACTCTGCACTCCGCGAAGAAGACTTAGAGAGGCAAGTAGCGCCTGAACACGAAACTAAGATTTTCCCCCTTTCAACACAAAACCGTTCATCGCCACTCCGCAAGCCCGTGGCACGAAAATACGTGCAGCGGGCCCACCGCGTCCCCATTCCGGCAGGAGCCAAGGCCGCAATAGAGGCCACGGTCCCTTTGACGAAATGAAGAAAAAAAAAAAAAACTAGAAATTGAAAACACGGATCCTTAAAACTCGAAACAGTCGTTGAAACATAAGGATCAATACATTATAAACATGCAGTTCTTAACGATATACATGACATACATGTTTATAAAAAAAAAAAAAAAAAAAGAAGAACAAAACAGTCTGCAAAAATTGAATAAATGAAAATGGCGACAGGAGCGCGAGATAACTAGCTCGAAAACGGTGCCGATATTGCGCATCGAAATTTGCTTAGATTTCGCCTGCTCGGGCCTGGCGACCGCTGCGGATCCGAAGCCTCCCTGGCCCGTTCGACCCCAGCCCAGGAGCAGAGTCACCTCTCGAGTCCATTTGAACACACGTCAGGGACCCCAGGGACGCTCACTGAATTCGGGGGATTGTTTGTCGGGGTGAAAATGGAGTGCGGGTGGACTGGAAGAAGAATATCTGAAAAAAAAAAAAAAGCTCAGTTCCTCAAAACGGCCGATACTCAAGATTAGCAGAGGGGACCCATGGTCAATGGATCTCAGCCGGCGTGGAGAGCTCAGGGTCGACCACTCGTCCCTTCGCAGAAAAATATGCAGTTCTTTTGCCCATTTCGAATGCATCAAAGCTCTGCGTATTCTTCATTTTCCTGTTTCCTCCACGGCCATACAAATGCTCAGCCCCCCCCCCCCCCCCCCCCCCCCCCCCCTTTATAGTATACTTCTTCTCTTCTTCTACGCCTTTTTCTCTTTTTTCGATGTTTTTTTTTTGTTCTTTTTCTTCTTGCTTGGTCTTCTTCTTTATCTTTGAAAATTAGGCGCATCCTGCAGGGACAGTTGACCAGACTCCGTGCTCACGATTGCGGGAGTTGGACACCCGACGAACCCTTTAAGCAGAACCTCCCCCTCTCACCCCCCCTGGATTCGCCTGTGCTCCGGTAGCACGGGTGGTCCTGGCTGTGACGAGCTAAGAACAGCCGCCTGGCAAACCAGACTTGCACCGCAGTCCTGTCTGCAGACACTCAGGTTCCGCGCTGATGATGGTCCGCCTTATGTGTCGTGGCTTGAAGGACCGAAACACCGCGAAGACGGGACCAGTACACATCCATTCCAAGCACGTTCTTTTGCAAACCCACCCCCCCCCCTTCGTGTGAAAAAGCGAAGAAGCTAAATTATGTGGACGGCACCAGCTGTGTGCAAACCTCGCAGCGGCACTGTGTCTCGCCCAATATCTCAACCAAACCCCATCGCAATGAGCAATCTAGCACTTGTTTTCGACTCTCCAATGGTACTGGGTTCAGAATGGCGACCAATACCGTTAGTAGAGCCCCCCGAGAAAGAAACTTCAATTTCTTTTTGATCGTTAGTAGCATAAAAAGAAAACAACAACGTTACCACCCTCCCCTGAAACCATTTTTTTTAAACCTTTTTCTTTCCATCTGTTTTTTGCCCACCTCCTTCGTTTTCCTTCTGCTTTCAGAATAAAACAAAACTACGCATTCCTTTCCAGACTACGTCTTTTTACTTCATTTTTTCTTTTTAGCTTCTGCTTTCTTTTGTGGTAGTCTCCTACCACGGTCTCCCAACACCTTTACACACCTAAAATCGAAAAAAAAAAAAGAAGGAACGAGTCTAAACCAACAGGGAGAAGAGCAGGAGGCGCACTTGGATTTTGTTGTCCTAACCGGAAAAAAAGGGGGGGGGGGGGCGAGGAAAAGAGGAAAAAAAAAAAAAGAAAAAAAAAATAACAACAAAAAAAACAGGGGGGGAAAAATAAGTGCAAACGTTATCAACCAAAAAGAAGAAGAAAAAAGAGAAGTCCGCACTAGGGCAAGAGCGTAAGAGTCTACCGCAGCATGCAAAAAGCTTGAGTTGCGGAGCAGGGAGGGAAAAAGTCACACAAAGTGAGCATAGAGCGGTGCCGCCAACAGGAAGCTACGAGAGGCAGTAGATAGCCATCCATCCACATGCAGGCGCGTCTCCATGCTGCCAGCGATGGACAAGCAAAACCCCAACGTTTTCACCTTTTTCTTTTTCTGCGCCCTTTTCCTTTTGTTTTATTTCTCTTCATCCTCAATCTACTTGACCAACCTACAACATGCAACATCGAAGGAAATACGATGCTTCACCACCGCCGCATGCGCATCTTTCGCGCACCGATTGCAATCTTGGGCATACCCATACCTCATCCAGCCCACCCTATCCCCTAGAACTGCGTCGAGCTGCCTGCTATTTCACAGTCTGTCAGAGTGAGAATGCAGGCCATATCTACCGATATTCTGCATCCTAACCTCAACGATCAGAGTCGACCACCACCTGTCAGCAGTCTTATCAGCAGGGGGATAGACCCGGTCCATCCACCGTTGCACGCGTTTTAACTGATATTTCTCAGACACGGCTGTAGGAACAGCTGCCACCAGACTCACACCACTGTCGTGTCTGCACTCAGTGCATCGAATGCCCTGCCGCTGTTTATTGAGCCACAGTGCACCACGGTCACAGCTCTTGGCAATTATACGCATCTCCCGCAGATACAGATGGACAGACTTTACTACGGGCACAGCAAAGGAAGGCTCACGCTGGTTCAACGACTGCCAGCGCTTGGCCGAGAACTACAGTGCCTGGGCTCAGGAGGTGGTTCCGCGCTGACGATGGTCCGGCTTGTGAGTCCGCGGCTTAAAGGGGCGAAACGCGGCGCGGATGGACCCGCGCGGTATCGTGAAATGCGCCCTACCGCTCCTGCCCATCCCCACCTGCGTTTTAAGTGTCCCAAGACAAGAGCGAGCAGATGAAAGGCAGATGGCAACCTCTATCATCTCACGGCAGGGCTCGGCTGGAGCGGAAAAATGAAAGCATTGGTTCCGCGGCAGGGTGTTAGCAATGCTAATTTTCTTCGTTCTTCTTCGTTTGTCCGCCTCTCCTCCTCCTCCTCCACCCCCTTTTCCTCGCAGTTGCATGCGCCAGGAAGCAACTGGCACCTGCTGCGCACAGACCCCTTCGAACCAAAGGCCGGCGATCTTACCTTTGAGGACCAGGCTTCGACTTTAAACCCCCGTGTTGGTTTCCCCACGATTTGGTGAGCAAGGTGAGATGGAACCGTACAGCTTCACGGATTTGAAGTGCTTGCGCCCAGAGAAGGGCCCATCTCAAATACTGGTACTGGGGCCTTCAGCCAAAATCCATTCAGTGGTAGCATCACGGCGCTGTCCGTTCGGACAACTAGATACCAGGGACTAGAAACGGAAGTTCCTCTCGTTCTACCCCGTATTGCTGTCGGAATGCGCCGGCCCGATGGGCTCTCTCTTCATCAGTAGGGTAAACCCAACCCGTCTCACGACGGTCTAAACCCACAGCTCATGTTCCCTCTCTGGTGGCCGCAGTCTTTGTCATTCAGTCGCACCCCCCTGCATTTCCCAGCACGACGCGGGGAGGTTGGCCTGGTGGCACATTTCCACGGGGGCGAGAGCCCTTAATGCACCCTATTTACCCTGAATACCAGGATATCCCTAAATGCACCCTATTTACCCTGGGTACCAGGATATCCCTTAATGCACCCTATTTACCCTGGGTACCAGGATATCCCTTGTCCGACAAGCAAAGGGTATGAAAGTGAAAAGAAGATCCCCCCAACAGCCACCAACACAAGAACAGCTTCGATCGGCCTGTGATGAAGCACAAGAGCAAAGCATTAGTGTCAAAAAAGACACAGTTAGCGTGCACGGCTGGGTTTCTTTGTGTTAGTTCACCTGTTTCCTGGGGAGGGTGAGGCGAACAGTTGCACTTGGCAATTATATCTGCACGTCACCCACCCGGAACATCCTTCCACAAATCCGGTTCAAAGGTTTCAGTGGTGCAGCGTGAGCACGAAGCAACGAAGAAGTACCAAGCCGTAGCGCCTAATCGTGGGCTTCGAACAGTTCTCTGCTTGGTGATCCACCAGTATGATACACCAGTATTCGTCTTTTCCCCTCACAACCCCCGTCCAGTGACCCCCAGAAAGCAAACACTCGCTAAAAGAAACCCTTGAAAAAATAGAAAAGAAGAAAACACGGCAACGAAAAAAAAAAAGTCTAACCCACAAGCAAAGCGTCTCTGGCGACGTTCTTGCTTGCACGTCAGGCAGGTGAGCTATGTCGTCACCAACCCCTGCCGCTGTGGGCTACGCTAGTATTGTGACGGCAAAGGGTGCAGGGAGAGTTTAAGCCCTCCTGCCCGCTGATCGAACTTCTTCGGTAGTTTACCACAGCAGTTTTCCCGAAACACGTAGCGGAGACCTGGCGGAGACTAGATTTTTTTGCCCTCAGTGCACAGACATAGACTTATGTAGGGGACATGGCAAACGTACTACGTTCGCCATGAACACTGCCCTGGGGATGGGGGGGGGGGGGGGGGGAATGTTTCTTGGGTTTGAAGAGCGCGTGGTGCTTGCACCACTGAGGCCAGGTTATTTAACCGCGGATTTAGTGAAGGATTGTTCAGGAAACGGGGGGGGGGAAGGGCGTTCTTTCGAAATGAGCCGAAAATCTTCCATTTCCTGTTCACTGGTCCGGTCAATTTTGCAGCTTTTTGAGGGAGTCGGTGTCAAGCTTTGCATTCGGCTCGAGAGTGGGACGCCAGGAGGAGGATATAGGATAGAGGAAAACGACCTGCGCATCCCGTGGGATCGACGGGAGCACGAAGTAAAACGAACGAAGTAACTGTCTAGAAAAACTGTCGGGTTCACACAAAAAAGTCCCCTGAACCGTTTCCAGTGTGAGTCTCTCTCGTCCAGGGGGATTCCGAAAAGCGTGTGATGTCGTGAAAGAACCCCCTTGTTTTTTTTTTTCTTTCCTGTTTCGCTGAAGAGAACTCAGCATGCTGCCCACTTCCTCCCCGAAAGGCTCTATTGCCTGTGCTCTCATTGCACGGCTGGCTACGAACAGCCACCTGACGAAGCAGATTCACATCGCTTTCCTATCGGGGAGACGATATAGTGCTGACACACAATACACACCCGCGACTGAGGGCGGGTTTACCGCGATAATCTCGCATTCATAGACAACCTTTGGCGTTTGATGACAGTATGCGAGACCGCAGCCCGGCCTCTAGGTTAGCTACCAGACAAACCTAGCTACGATTGACTGGAGGAGGGGGCGCAACGCTTTGGCAGTGCCTGTGGTGTTCCTAGTTTTGCACACCACGCCGGTGCACAGTGCTCCCGCTACCTAAAAAGTGCGAGGAATTCCTCAAAAAAAAAAAGAGGCTGGAAAAAAGAGGGTGAGGAATTCCTCATGAGGAATTTCTCACCTTTTCCCCTTTGTTTGTGTCGTTGATACCGTTCGCCGGGGGCACCGGACCCCCCTTTGGAAGACTCGGGTGCCCCCCTGCAACAGAAGCTAATATCCTGCACCAAACGCGAGGGCCCAGCGGGGGAGAAACAAAGAGCCTAACCTTAGTTTTTGGGTTTCCTCTCACTAAAAGTGAGATTAGTGGGAGCACTGCCGGCGCACCGAAAAAAAAGAAAAGAAAAAAAGGCGAGCCGGACCTCTCGTTTGCCGTTTTGTTACTTGGCACCGCAAGCACATGGTTTCTTCCTCCGCCCCCCCACGTTTGCCCCCTGCCCAGCTACCACCGACTCTGGTCGCTTTTCACTGGCGAACGGCGCTGTTTTACATAAGCGCCAACTTGAAAGGAAATTCTCGACGACGCTGTCCGACAACGAATAGAAGGGATCCAAAGTGCTGTAACAACCGAACCACGTGTTGAACGGACGTGAGGTCATGCGGGTCTACCCCTACACGACAAATCACACAAACACATCAGGTCAAAGCCCTGAGTGAGAAAACAACACACGGTGGTGTAAGCGAAGACAAATCAGTTTGTGTTTGTATTGTATTTGCCCCTCAACCTCTATATTTCCTCCCTTTCATTCGGAGTCGAAGCAGCTACGTCGAGTATTTTTTACCCAGCTTCCCCTGCCCCTTGCACTCAACAGGTGTTCGGGTAAGGCTTGTAGACAACCGATCGAAAGAACGAAGCAAAACCTGCGCAATTTGTTCCAGAGGGAAAGCCTTCCGCCTCGAACTGTTCTGCTGCAAAGCCACGAAGAAGCCTCATGCGTTCCGCTTTGCTCCTCTGCCACTTTCTCGCTTTGTCATGCCTCGAGGATGCGTTCTCTTCGATCTAACACGAAAGCGCAAGGGTTTCGTCGAATGAGGACCACAACCGCAGCCGAGGGGTCACCTCCGTGAACCACAAACAGACGACTACACTGATGCTCTCTCTGCTTGAGCTACAAAATCAAGGGTCGTGCGCAACCCACTTGTTATGAAGTTTCCCAGACACAACTTGTGGCATATCATACGATCACATGTTATCAACACAAACATGTGCACTCACTTCCTAGTCCATACCAAGTGGGTCGTGTAGGGGCTCTTTTTTGTTCCCTGGAGACTCTAAAATACCGGTTCTTGAAACCTCGAAACTCTACCCACTCCCCCCAACCACGCAAAAGCGTTGCGAACTAGAAGATATCCATATGCCCCGGGACTATTTTCCGGTGTCTGAGCGCGAATCTGTCGCTCTGAAGCGAACATTCGCATCTCTGCAAACTCCTCAGCCCACACAGCACAGACTACCGGAAGCGACCTTGCCTCGCTCCCGATCGCTGTTGGCTACAGGCGTGTCTCTCAGCCTGCACGAGATCGTTCTACCGTGGGGTTTCCCCCGACGAGATTGAAAATTGACGACGCCCTTATCCGGGACCCCTCGTCCCTTTTTTTTTTTTTTGAAACCAACCATGCAACGTTGGAAGGAATAAGAGGCTCACCACCCCGCCGCAAGCGACAGTTCACTCTCTCTACCTGACCTTAGCCGCAAACGCAGAGGTACGGTATGCTGATCTAACCCACACAACCTCCGCCGATAGGGAAACCCTGCCTAAAGGAATCAACTGCCCCCGTGGGCTAGTCTGATACTTGTTGTCCCTTCCCCCCCGGCTAAGATTTCCCCTCGGGGGAGGATGCGGAAAAACAGGGCTTTCGCATTCGCGGAGCTCTTTTAGACGCTTCCAAGTGCTGCATATCGGCAAGTTTATACGGCTTCAATAGTACGTATGCAGGATCCGCAAAAGCCGGTACAAGGCCCCGTTGGTTGCCTATCCACGATCCCCCACCACCACCCCCCCCCCCCCCCCCCCCCTCCTCCTTTCCGATCGGCTGGCGGCAGTGGCGAGCTCTTATTCCTGACTCTTTTTCTCCAGAGAAAGTCCCCATTCCTGGGTCAGTTTCGTTTGGTGATCGGCTGATGAACGAACTACACACACGTGCGCGCAAAGTCACGCATCACCCACACAGTACACACAGCACACACAGTAAAAATGCCTAGCAAACTGGCTTGAGCGCCTTCGGCGCGTCAAGTAGGAATCCCCACGCTTCTGAGCAACCTCCTCTTATTCACTCGCCGAAGCGAGGTCGGAGGCACCAGCAAATACCTGCACCACCCACTCATGAGGTTTCGCACCTCATAGCAACATGTGACACACAACATGTGAACAACACATGACGTGTGGTCACTCACAAATGCAGTAAAATACCGGGTGATCACATGCTATCAGCATAACATGTGAAATCACTTATGCTTTCCTTAACAAGTGGGTCGTGCAGCCAACCCCCCCCCCCCCCCCCCCCACCACGTCTTTTTTCATCTCTGGTCTCACCTGCCTTTTGTTCCCATTCTTTTCTTCCGCAAACTGGACAAGAGCGGGTTTAACGTCACAGCAGTCCTCACTCTCTTCTTCTTGGAAAACGTTTAATCAGGTGAAGGTGGCACGAGAGGCTGCTTCGGCAGTTCGACGCACGCCTATTACCACTATTAAGTCGGCTGAAGTCGCGAGGAAAGTCGACGAGAGGGCCCTACCTAGCGTGTTAGGAGGTTTAGGACGACACGTTGCGTCTCGATGTACGCATCGCTAGGAGACTTACAACACCGGCATCCGAGTCGTGGTGTCCCACGTCCGAAACGAAACCAGGCGGCACCATCTTCTGCTACGTGGCTTACCCTACACTCGCAAACTGCAGGCAATCTAGTGCACGCGCGCGTAGTGGAATCACCTGTTTGAAGCCAGGTGCAACACTACAAGCTGCCCGCCGAACACCTTTTTTTATTTTTGTAGTGACAAGCGCGCATGTTACCATACAAAGGTAAGCAAACCGCGAACCGCTAAACAGTGGGTCCTACCTCGACGCCAGTTGTGTTTCCAAGTAGCTTGCGCCACGTTGTGAATATCCGTAGAACACCGGTTCAGGCTTGGGCTCTGTCCTGCTCACTTGCTGTTGCTAGGAGCGTCGCTGTTGCTCGGAGCATCGCTGTTGCTAGGAGCGTCGCTGTTGCTCGGAGCATCGCTGTTGCTAGGAGCATCGCTGTTGCTAGGAGCGTCGCTGTTGCTCGGAGCATCGCTGTTGCTAGGAGCATCGCTGTTGCTAGGAGCATCGCTGTTGCTCGGAGCATCGCTGTTGCTAGGAGCATCGCTGTTGCTAGGAGCATCGCTGTTGCTAGGAGCATCGCTGTTGCTAGGAGCATCGCTGTTGCTAGGAGCATCCGTGTTGCTTTCTTCTCGTGCGCTGCGCGGCGTCAATGCTTTTTGAAACAAGATGATTTGAGACAAAGAAAATTGTCTGCCACATGTACTTTGCCTGCATTCTATTCCTCCCCCATCTGAACGGACGGGGGCTTTTCCAGTTCTGTTTTGCTTCAACCTGTCATATTCCATCTGCTTTAATAGTACATTGTACTGAGAGGAGCAACGGTACACGTGAAAAAAGAGTCGAAGCCAACCAGTAAAACCCCTCTTCAAATTGTTATTTTCATCATCATCGATCAGTTGATGCTGTAGTACTTCGCTCGTGTCATGAGGTTTCATACTATTATGTTGTGCACTACACTGCCTGCTACAGACTGGTATCGCACTACTTCACTCGCTGGCACTCCCAGTGTCGAGGTTAACCTTAGCAGCCACTTGGGAGATTCTCGCAATCACGTTTTTTGAGCACCGGAAAACAATTCTACGACCATGCACTTTGTGTGCTGTATCGGAAGGTCGACTGCGAGCAAGCAAACAGCTTGATTGGAGACGGTAACATCCCGGGTGGATGGTGTGAGCGGAGTTGCACTCTACACAGTTCGAGTCTTCCCTCTCAAGAACCCGTGAGGGCCAGACTTCTTCGGGTCGGCAGGTGTGCAACCGGAAACATGCGACAGGTTCTTTGAGCGTTATTTTCACACTTTTGCCTGCGATTTCCTTTTGCAGATGATGTCGACCAACTACTAGCTCCTGCTACGTGACCTCACAGAAGCTCTGGAGGCTGCCACAACTCCTTCCTCTCTGTCGGAGAGTGCCACGCCAACTGTACCATGCCAAGCTTGAGTTGAAGTTAGCAGAATGCCACAACCCCCGTCTTTCTGCCCCCCGTTCGCCCGGATCTTCTCCCATCCGAAAAGCACTCGACCCCCCCCTCTCCTTGTCACTCCTCTCTCCTTGTTGAGAATCTCTCTGCTTCCATCGCTAAGATTTGTAAACGTGAAAAAAATATTGGAGGGTCCCGAAACCCCGTCGACCGCGCAGCCTGGAGGCACACGAACGGGAGTGTCTCGGCTGAGTAGACAGGCCATTTCACGAAGAAGGAAGATGTAGCAACGCCTCCCCTTGCGATGTTGCGATGTTGCGCCCGACTAGCCACCTTTTTTCTTATTGCTGCCTTTTGCGGAACCTGATCTTTTTTTGTATGCGCACCTACTTTGTAGGAAATACTTGAGGAGGCTGCCAGCTGCAAAAGATCAAAGGAGGTAAATGTGCTGTAGCCCACACGAAACACAGGTGAATCTGCGTTCAGTGGCGGGCGTAAGCGTTCAACAAAATGCCGAAGCAACTCGACAGGTCGGGCGCGGTGAGTTGGGTGAAACACGTGCAATGTGCGAGGAAACAACCGCCCGATTTGGCTCTGATGATGATCATTTGCCTGCCCTGCATCTAGGATTTGGGTTCCCGGTGCGGTCAACGCAAAGCGCTTCCCTTCTTTCAGGTGGGGGCATTTTTACCTTCTCCCACTCTCGCGGTGTACGGTTTTTGCGCCATTGCAATGTGTTCCAAAAATGTAAGCGTGAGCAATGAGTGCTTCGCATGGAGATCCCGAACACACAGGTGAAAGGGAAGCTCCCTACCTGAAGATAGCGGGCGCAGGCATATACTGTTAGCGCGAATACCGGGCTTTAAAGCCCAGGAGTTCAAAACAAACGTCCACTCTGAAATATTACTGCAAACGTTTTTTTTGGCGGGAAAAGAAGACAAAAAAAAGGTGAAAAGATGAGCCATTAAAAACCGAAACAGCGGCAGTCAACGTGACACTCAGCAAGAAATTGATTGCTTTCGCAGAGTCTGCCCGACTGATGCGGAGTTAGTGCGCCAGAGAGAGTCCAATTGTTGAGAGTAGCCCGTGGAGACATGCGGTGACTCGGAGTTGCAACGAACTTTCTCTCTAAAACCCACCCGCGGGCATGAGTTCTTGACGGCACTGAACCCAGCGAAGAAGAGAGAAAAAAACAACAACAAAGGGCGGAAAAAAAGCAAACGAACGGCGATGTCTTGACGTAGCAACTACATTAAGATAAAGCGACAAAACCAGAACGAACCCCCCTCTCCCGGAAAACGAAAACAAGCAGCGCGCCAAGGTGCCTCAAAGACCTCCTGTTCCTGCTAACTGCAGGGAACAGCAGGCGCATTTATCGCTTTCAAGGAAACGATCTTGCAACGCAACTACTGCCGCCTTTCATATAGCACAGGTCTTGTTTTCCCAATCTGACGACACCAGCAGCACGCTGATACCCAGAATGCTGGACTACCTTGCAACCTGATCCCAGGAGCTACACCAGACTTGCCGCTGTGTTTGGCGGGTGCTGTACTGAGTTCAATTTCTACCAACACTACAATAAAGGAGCGAAACAACAAGTGTCAGTTTCTTTTGACGTCAACGTTTTTGTTTTCTCTCTTTTTCTTCTTTACTTTTTGTTGTGAACTCCTCCCCCCTCTCTCTCTCTCTCTCTCTCGGGAAAGGTCGGAGCGGTCGCGATGACCACGAGAGCACATGCAGGTGGGCGGGGTGGCATTGAGCCTGCTGAGACGTGAGTAGCTGCCGTCTGGACTCTGTATGGCAGGAGGGAAAGGCACCCTTTGACTTGGTTCGATGTGGTCTTTTTCTTTCTCTCTGACTGTCTTTATCCTCTTTTCTCTCACGGTTTTCTTCGATCCTCGCTCTGCTTCAGTTCTGGTCTTACTACCTCTTCGTTGTGTCTTGTTTTCATACCCTGCAGCGGGCAAGCACTCGATTCTTTTCACAACAAGCAAACACGCACTGCTTTTCAAACGAAAAACAGTTCAAAGCTGCAGCTGTCGACAACCCCCCCATTTCTTCGCCCCCCCCCCCCCCCCCCCCCCCCCGCGCATATCTGATTTCCCGATATCATTATCGAGTATTGTGCGTCTGTAATGATGCAGATATCATTAGCGTAGATGCCGACCCTTCCCCCTACCCACCCCCCCCCCCGCATGAGAGGCAGTGCTCTGCCTAAACACTAAACTAAGATTTCCCCCCCGCCCACTTCCGTTCTGTAGCTGGGTTGCTCTCACACGGTTCAGGGCCTCTGGACCAAGGGACTTGCACATGCTCTCGTAGCGTGGGTAGTCTGGCTGTGACGGGACCAAGCGCGCACGTCGCTGTCGGATGTGTGCGTACTCAGGTTGTGCGCTGAGGAAGGTGCGCCCAATGCGTCCGTGTATTGCATCTTATGGAACGTGGTTGTTGAACGCAAATGTCATGTCCAAGGCGGCAAGCACGTTCTTACCTTACCCATGTTCTTCCACCTTCCTTCGTTAAGTTCAGCGCCTTCAATACACACGCAATGTCTCTTCGTGTGACGTTCGCTGCCCAACCCCTTCTGATGGACGTTATGCTTTCGAAGGTAGAAGAGCTGAGCGACCGGACACTCAAATGGGTATACCCGGCGCCTGCGATGGCACCGAGCGGGCAGATCTCGGAGTCGTTGGCAGAATCTGTTGCTTTTGGGCAGCGTATATGTCTATCTTTGAGTGCGTGAGCCCTCCGAAAAAGGTCCATCACACTGGCACGTGGGGGTGCGGGCAGCGCGGCCCCCCGGGTGGGGCTGGGCCGTCGCCTGCTGTCGTTGGGGATCGGGAGAGATACACACACACACACACACACACACACAGACACACACAGGGTGGCCGCAGTGTACTTTTCCGGCAAGCTCCACTGTCAAAAGCGCAGCAGCGGGGGATCCTTGCACTTTCTTTGCTGGAAAGCCTGACACACACACACACACACACACGCAATGTGAAGCGCCTGTCCATTTCTTTTCAATTTCGTTTTAGCCAAAACTGCGTCCTGCTGTTGATGGACCGAGTTTTTTTACCGCCGCAGAAACAAAGTAAACAGAAGAAACCCACCGAAGCGCCACCGGAAGGAGGTGGGAGGGGGAAGGCAGAAAATCTCGAACAAGCAAGACAACCACCCGATTCGACGACTCTACAAGCAGTGCTCCCGCTACCTAAAAAGTGCGAGGAATTCCTCAAAAAAAAAAAGAGGCTGGAAAAAAGAGGGTGAGGAATTTCTCATGAGGAACTTCTCACCTTTTCCCCGTTGATACCGTTCGCCGGGGGCACCGGACCCCCCTTTGGAAGACTCGGGTGCCCCCCTGCAACAGAAGCTAATATCCTGCACAAAACGCGAGGGCCTAGCGGGGGGGAGAAAAAAAGAGCCTACCCCAGGGTTTTGGGGTTTCTCACTAAAAGTGAGGTTAGCGGGAGCACAGTCAGGGATTATGCATGGTTAGAAAATAATAATTTAATAATTTCTTCACCAAAAAAAAAAAAAAGTATCCAAAACAGGCCGGTTAAAAAAGATTTTTTAACCACAGGAGTTTCTGGTGAAAACTTTTTGTGCTTGCAAGACCAGTGACACGGAGGCTAGAGGACCGCAAGACCCACAAGTGGGGTCTACGACAAAGTGGCGAAGCAGCAACACGCCCACGAAGGTCGCATATCGGGCTTACAGGCCATTCAAAAAAGCTCGCTCAACGTGAAAAAAAAAAAATCTTTCCGGCCACGCTACAGACTTTTTAACCATGATTTTCCCGAATTTCGGGGATCAGAATAACCCCTGGGAGCACTGACTAAAAAGAAAAAAACCACTCAAAAAGAACCCCCCGCCTCCACCACGGTCAACCGGAGACTCAAAAATACCGTCGGAAACATCGTCGGAAACACAACACCGGCTTCTTAAAAACATTTCTAAAAAACGTTTTCGTATGTCAACCTCGGCGAAGACCCACCCCCTGGGTATTTATGTTTATTGGCAAATACGCCTGTCTCTTTATTATACCATCTTTGCCCCCCCCCCCCCTCCCTGTTGTCTGCCAGGATTCTTTTTACAAGTGATTTGCAAGTGGCGTTTTACTTGTCAATTCACGTGAACATCGTGGGGAAGGAGGGAGGAGAGGCGGGAGGAAAAAAATAAAAAAAAAGAAAAAAAAAAGCCGGAAACACACAAAAAAAGGAGAATTGATGAAGAAAGAAGCCAAGCGGCAGCGCCGGGCAGCCTCCCTCACGACCGGGCACCGACACGCCAGAAAAAAGAAGAAACAAACTCCCGGTGACTATAAAACCCCGGATCCCTAAGTGAACTTGCACTCTAAAAAACGGGGTGGGGGGGGTAGTAGGCGTCTGCACGTTGCGCGAGCCATCCATGCGGTCTGATACAGAAGATCGGAAAGCGCTGCAAAAATGAATAAAAGACGAAAGTCGCTTACACCGACTCAAGACAAAATTTTGTTTGGCTAAACCCCAGTTTTGGCTTTGGGAACGATGAAGACCAATGGGAATTGCAGAAGGCGCATGAGACTCATCAGGTCGTCGAACGCATTAGCGGGCATGGGTTCGCCCATGCCCATCAGCAGTTGAGTGCCGCTTGAAAATCTAATCTTTCAGACTGCTTTAGACTCTTGATTCGATGATGATTGGCTTGCTGATTATCGTTGTTTGAGTTGAATCGGTTTGAATCGAGAATGTGGCGGTGCAAAGATCACTTAGCCCGATCGATGCTCTGTTTGATACAAGCGAAACAATTGAGGCGAGTCTTTTTTATAAAAGCTGCAAAACCCTCGGAAACCCCCCCTCTAAACCTCCGGAGTTTCAAGCGAACTTTCACTCCAATTAAAACGAACGATAACTCTAAACACGTGGTCCCA
The DNA here is from genome assembly GCA_030068145.1 of Diplonema papillatum. Lineage (NCBI taxonomy): Eukaryota > Euglenozoa > Diplonemea > Diplonemida > Diplonemidae > Diplonema > Diplonema papillatum. The sequence goes on from JAPJBO010000614.1 coordinate 98,081, forward strand.
ATCTTTCGTCTCTGTGTTCAACGGAGGTCGTGCCCACAGCATTTTCTCCCCGGGTGCGGGGCTTCCGCTCAGAGAAGGAGAAATCCAAATCTCATCCAGAAAATAGCTCGTTGTAGGCGGGGCACCCGGAGACTTCGGGTTCTCGGAAAGGCACCGGATGCGACATCGGGTCTGGACGCTTGCATCGTGTGAAACGGGGTTTGTTTCGGTTGGAGGAACAGTCGAAACTACGCGACTGCCGGGATTTGAGCCTTCTTGTCAAGCTGGGATCACAAGGGCTGGTGTCGTGTGTTGTTCGACAGACAACCTTGAAGAAGCTTGTCCGGTGGAAGAAGCAGAAGAGTGCCCACGCGACTGCTGGCGACTTTGCACTCCCGAAATAAATGTCGTAAAGCACGTTGTTTAACATACAGAGGACTTCTCCCACTCCCGCGCGACCAAGCGGTGTGGTGGTGGTGAGTTTCTGCCCCACCGATCAGCGCGGCGGGCAGGCAAACTTCTCTGCCTGGGATAGAGAGCGGAAGCACAGCCCGAGCATAAAAAAATGTGGGCGGAAGAAAGGGAGTTTTTGCGCAATAGGGATGTGCGCAAAAAATGATAACAATATAAGAGCCAAAGGTCACCGGAGACTCGGAGTTTCAAGCGAGCTTTCACTCTATAAAAACGTGTCTGGTATTTTGTGGGGGGGTGCACTTCGCAAGAGTTGAAAGTGTACACCTAAGCAGGGCTGCATCCTCGTGTTGTAGCCGTGTTGTGCATAAGGCTTCGTGGGGGCCTGGTCAACCACCTCATCACAATAGGCGCAAACCTTTCTTGACAGTGATTGGACAGTCGGGATGCCGGGGGCGGGTCTCCATGAAGAAGAGAAAAGTAAAGCAAGACCTGCCCCCTGCGCCTGCTGTCTCCGGCTGCTTCGGCAGACGACACATACTACTACTACTACTACTACTACAACTACCACTACTACTACTACTACTACTACTACTACTACTACTACTACTACTACTACTACTACTACTACTACTACTACTACTACTACTACTACTACTACTACTACTACTACTACTACTACTACTACTACTACTACTACTACTACTACTACTACTACTACTACTACTACTACTACTACTACTACTACTACTACTACTACTACTACTACTACTACTACTACTACTACTACTACTACTACTACTACTACTACTACTACTACTACTACTACTACTACTACTACTACTACTACTACTACTACTACTACTACTACTACTACTACTACTACTACTACTACTACTACTACTACTACTACTACTACTACTACTACTACTACTACTACTACTACTACTACTACTACTACTACTACTACTACTACTACTACTACTAGTACTCTACTACTGAGAGTGTGCAAAAACTGCACGGAATATTTGGCTCGGGAAAATAAGACCCTCCCAGCCAATTGCCATCCTTTCGTTCTGAAGAAAAACTGAAGTGTGGGCGAAAAAGAAGAAAAGGAGCCAAAGCCCAAAAAGGCGCCGCTTCTCTTTGAAATATACAGAAGTCGCATCGGCTCTCGCTGATTGTCGGAAAGAACAAAGAAAAATAGTGAACTGAAACGAAAGAAAAGCCCGCGCAAGCCACCACCTAGGAGCCTTCAGCCTTTCGTTTTTTTTTCTTTTCTCTTCCAGGCAGTACCCCACTTTTTCTCTCACCCCCCACCCCCTCTCTTTTATTTTTTGTCGTACCAACGCGTTGTTGGTACTAAAGATTTAGTAGTTGGCAGCGTGCTACACGCAACTTACCAAAGCAGGTGAGTTCCGCTAGTGCGCACAAACAAAAGAAAGGGCCATACTAGTTTTTTTTTATTTTATTTTTTTTTTCGACCGTCGTAAAATATTGAAGATCTTCGAAGATGCATACTGGTCCGGCGCGTACGAACCAACTACACCCGAAAAACAAAGTTGAACGAAGCCAACGAAGAAAGTTATCGGAAACTTTCCATTCCCGGAGTTTCAAGCGAACTTTCACTCCGAACAAGCCCTCGTGCAGGACCCCCTCGCCTCAAAGAGATTTTACCCGAGCAATTTCTTTTTCTTCTTAAAGCAGGCGGACGACGCTCGAGAAAGCTACCAAACGAAGCAAAGGCAACAAAACAAAATGCCCACGGCGCGCCGCACAAAACCTTTCACTCTAAAAAAAAAAAAAAAAAAAAAAAAGAAGAAAAACGAAAAAGAGAGCACGCGTTTCGCGTGTCTTTCTAGTTTGACGTCCATTCGAACCGCAGGGAATGACGAACAGCTCAACAACTCGTTCCTCTCTCTCAGAAAAGACCTGAAGCGGGTACCGTCTGGGTTGTTGCCCTGCTGGTTAAATATGTTACACGGCAGGACCGGCAAAGAAGGGGAGGGGATCGGTGGAGAAGTTCACCACCTTTATTGCGCAAGCAGCCCGCGTACCGTTTACCCGGAGTCTTTTTTGCTTCTCGGTCTTTTTATCTCTCTCTCTCTCTCTTTATTTGCCTCTTGTTCTTTGCCGAAGAAGGATCCTTTGCGATCTTTAGAAGCGACGGATACTTTTTTGTCCGGCTTGTAACGAGCGGCAAAAAGAAAACGGGGTCGAAACCGTCCCTCGCCCCTTGCTCTTGGGTTTGCCATGCGGCTGCGTCTTGATGGCGCCCATGAGCTGAGGCGAAAGCCCAAAGATCGTCGAAGCCTGGCGACTCACGTGTTGTCTTCCATGCGGCGGCTGAAGCTGCTCGACAGCACGAAGTGCGTTGCGGGGACCGTAGTGTTCGATGAAGCACCGCACACGACTCGCAGTCAATGCAAACAGTTGCAGCTGCCAGGTCGAATAACACACCTGAGTTATCATTCGATTCAATACTCGAGGTGGCAGCCAGTTGGAGTACAAAGTAGTACTGTGTCTCCACAACAGGTTGCGCGTCGGGTAAAAGCATTCATAGTCGTATATGAGTTTAGGCGGCAACTCGGGGCATCTCTTTTGCCTTTTTCTTTGTGTGCTCCTTCCTTGTTTCATCGCTCACCACACACCTATTGGGCCTGTTTTCCCCTTTATTTCCGCCCTCCTTTTCTTGCATTTTCCTTGCCCACACATGTTTTGGTTTTCACATTCCTTTCTTTTGCACCACCGTTCTTTGAGCCTTTTAGGCTCCCCTTTTCATCCCGCCTTCCCAGACCCATCAACAAGGGTGGTCCTGACTGTGACAAGCTATGAACAGCCGCCTGGCAAACCAGACTCACACCGCTGTCCTGTCTGCAGACAGGTTCCGCGCTGATGCTGATCCGCCTTATGTGCCCGTGCTTTATAGGACTGAAACACTGTGCAGACGGGACCAGTGCGGTGCTGAGCACATAACCATTACAAGCACGTTCTTGCAAACCCACCCACCCTCCCCTACCCATTCAACACCCGTAGCCCGTTTTTTTTACTTGCCTTCCTATACCTTTTTCTTCGTTCTCCTTTTCCTTCCCCTCCCCAAATGCATGCCCACCTCGCTTGTTCCCTGGACTCACCTTCCTTTCCTTTTCTTGTTTTTGCTTCTCCCCTTCTTTGCTCGCCCCAACCCCACTCAAAGACCCCCCCCTTTCCACCTCCCTTCAAACCTTTCTTTCATGCCTTACTTCCACAATCTTCTTTATCCCTGATTTACCTGACAGTTTCTTTTGAGAATCGAAAACCGGCCTGCCCTTTCCCCTCTTGCGATACCTGCAGCAGAGCCCAGGCGTTCACGAATTCCGCCCACTCAGAACACTGTCGTTGTGAAGACGAGAACGAACAAAAAAGTTGTTTAACTCTTTACCTACCCTCCCCCGTGAACATGTCACCCCCTTTTGTGCAAAAATTGCTCATCCCGGAATTTCAAGCGAACTTTAACTCTGAAAATCCGCGGGGGGGTGACATACTTAAGGGTTTGCAGAGGTTATCTGAGCCTCGGCTGGGGGGAGATGCCCTCAGCGGCCCTCCTAAGACACGACCGACCAGAGACAGAATGCTGGACTTATTGCAAGGTACCCGATGCTGAAAGCGCAACGCACGGGAAGACATATTAGCATGCGCACTTACACTCCGGACTTCGAAGCTGTACGGCTGGGCCTTCTTTATTCCTGAGGGGGGGGTCGGAATGTCCACATGAAGGATACCCGAGCAGGCTGACCTGCAGGCCCGATCCTGCAGACGCGTCTGCATTTTCAAAATCTGCAGACGCATATGCAGCCGCAGACGTCTGCACGTCTGCTGCGGACAACTGTCCGGCAGGGGGTCCTGAGGGAGCGCAAAACATTGTAGAAATCTTCGGTTAGAGTCGCACGAGGCATTTTCATTGTAAAGATTCTCGGTTACATAACAAAATTCGGTTCGTGTCGCAAGTCATTTTCCTTGAAGACCTGCCCTGAGGGACTGGGGGGTTTGGAAGTTGGGTGGTCTCTCACGTTGCGACTGCTCAAAAGGCAAAGCTGGGACTAACAGAAACTGTTGTAATCTAACTGACTGACAGTCAGCCGTCGTCTGTGTCTGCGTCTGTTTTTCGAAAATCGTCTGCAGGCGCGTCTGCTGGCAACACTGCTGCCGGCAGGAGGACCCTGCCGACACGCTGGACCTCGACGCTACGAGCAGCGAGAAGTTTGACTCACCTGGGCATAACGCACCGCAAGCCGACCAGCGCGATGTGCCACGGGCGAAACCCCCACAACCCTGCCAAGTCCAACTTTTTTTGGAAAACCCCCCAAAAATTTCGCTGCGCGGGGCCGGACCCCCCTCCACGGGACAACACGCTGGCAAGACCTTGATTATGTCACCCCCCCCTCTCAGGCTTTGGGGGGTGCCATACTCAAGGGGGGTAGGGTAGGTAACTCTAAAAACTTACACTCTAAAAAGAGCTCCGGATATGACTAGGCAACAAGAAATGAGCGCGTTTTAAACACGGCATGTCGTGGTCTGCCTGCGGCTTTGAACTCTGTAATCTATAAGAAAAACGAAATGAGTGTAAGCGATATGAAAAACGAAATGAGTGTAAGGGCAGACTATTTTTTTTTTTTTGATCCGCGTCCTAGCGCGCGGAAAATTTTGGGAAACCGTGGAAAAAAAAAATAGTTGAAAAAAAAAATATTTTTTCTTTTTTGCTGTGGGAAGGGTACAACAGGGTGCCATGGGACTCGGGCATGGGATGGTCACTGAAGTCCGAGCTTCGGCTGCGGAAACACCAAACCCCGCTCGTGGGGCCAACAACGACACGTCAGCGGAACGCCGGATTAGAAGCTCGCTGCGAATCTCTAATTTGTTTTGACCCCCTGACCTATCTGTTGCTGCAGCACCACGAAAGCTGTGATGCCGGCAAATTTCACCTTGACTAAGTGAGTGTTGCATGCTAATGCAAAAACAGGGCACAAGCAAAGGGAAGGGACACTGCTGTGTTTTTGCGCCATCGATGTTGAGATTGGTGCAGTGAAGGATCGACACCTCCTTGAGATCAACGACCTGTCGTTGTCCTTCATGGAGATGTTTCAGCAGATCATAAAAGACCGTCACCTCCAGACACCTGCCGAGTATGATGATGATGTGGTGGTGTCGGCTAGGGCTGATAGCAGGAGTGTGTGGAGAGATGTTTCTCTTGGGATGATGCAGGCCATGGACTCCATGCAGTACCGGGAGGTTCGGTACGTTGTGAAGCAAAAGTTCCCGTAGCGAACACCTGTCAACGCCTTCGACCTGTGAAAAAGAGCCAAGCCCGCGTGAAGCCGCTGCAAATGGGTGAAACGAAGAATTTGACAGGGCCCTCCTGGCCGATGAAAAAGGGCATCCGTTCTATCAGGAAGTGGCCAAGACCCTTCTCAAACTTGATGGGCTCCCACTTTCTGTGCAGCTGTTGCAGTAGTATGAGGGCACCAACAAGGTGATTGCCCAGCGCCGTACCGCCGACATCCCCCGGTGCACCCTTCAGAACCTGCAAGAACAAGAAAGTAGCCTGAGAAATGTGTTGGCCTTGCCGTGGGTTGCAGAGCTGAGGTATTCTCAGCATCCACTGCACGAAACTGCAGGAAGTGAGAGATGTGGTGTATACCCGTATCGTCACGCAGCAAGCGCAAAACCAACAGCGCACTGAGCAACGCAGTGCGGGAGTTCCATCCAGAAACCCTGTTTGCGACTGGGAGCAGTCCATCGTGAAAGCGGAGGGGTCTTCTTCTTGGGGAGAGCTGGAAGGGCAATTCGCCGAGGCAACTCGAGCCGTTTTCACTGGACACCGTGCCCAGCCTCTCTGACGATCGCCGTGCTCGGTTCAAGCAGATCCACGGGGTAAAGACGAGCTTCCCCTTCGGTGTCCACAAATACAACGCTGGGGGGCAAGCGCTTGGTATTCAAGCTGCCACCGAGCGACCGCCGCCTACAGGAGGATGTCGCAAAGGCGTTCAAGTCGTGCATCGGGACGGGGAAAAGGTTCCACACCCGGGCCATGAGGATGAAATTCGTCGAGGTCTGGAAGTCATCTGGGGTTCCGCGTACCATCCTCAAGACGATGTACATGTTCGTGACTGGAGATGTGAACCCCCTGCGCACACCAACCGAAAGCCACCTGGCTGAACTCCTCACAACTGATTTCACCCCAGTGAGGTTGCATTCCGAAGCTCGTCAAAAGAGTCCAAACACGACGGCTACTGGGACGCCATGGGCCGCGTTCTTGAGAAGTGCGGTACTGTCGTGGACGAGAGGCGTCATGGAGAAGTTTCACGCCTCACGGTTGAGGCCCCCGCAAGCATCCGGCTTCTCATGGAAGAAGTGCAGAAGCGGCTTCCGGCCGATGCCCACGTCCCGTCCGAAACGTGGGTACGATACCAATTCTGGCCGAGTACGCCGAACAACACGGTTGCTCCCAGGCAGTCGCAAGGCCCACGACTAGACGCCTACTACTGTCGGTGGCAGCAGCTCTACGCTAAAGGCTCACCTGGTCCCTCCGTACAACAAAAAGCCTGAGCACATGCAGACGACAGTTACTTCCCAGTGCAAAAAGTCGCCGAAGAATCAAAGTGAGGGGCGCGTACCCCTCCGGCCCCCCACCCCCCGACCGCTTGCCACCAAGACCCCCCCCCTCCACACAGGAACCCACAGGCCAGGTGACTTGCCAAACTATTTTTTTTTTAAACTATTTTTTTTTGCGCGCGCGCGCGGAAAATTTTCAAGGGTCGGGGGACGCGGATCAAAAAGTAAAAATAGTCTGCCCTAAGCGATATGAAAAACGAAATGAGTGTAAGCGATATGAAAAACGAAATGAGTGTAAGCGATATGAAAAACGAAATGAGGAACTGAGAGAACGCTGCTGCGCAGTACGTGTTAGCTAGCAAAACACTGCGGTCAGCTGACCGCAGAGGGAGCCCTCCCTCCCACGGCGCAGACGGGGCCTGTGCGGCGTGTTGGGCACATCCATTCTAATCACCTTCCTCCAAGCCCCCCCGTATCGTAATGCACATTTGCTTTAAAACACAAAGGTCACCCGGGGACTCCAAAATCCCGGATTCTCAAGCGAACTTTAACCATCTACAAAACGAGAATACAGAAACACCCCACCCCGCCCCCCGACACCTACGATGGCCGAAAGCCGAGCCTCGCGTTGACTTTCTGTTTCCGGCGCCCCTACGTGCGGAAGAAACACACACGCGGCCGGGGGAGGGGGGGCCAAACAAAGGAAAGAACAAAAATAAGGTCCCCCGAGACATACGTGGTCCCGTACTCTCCGTCTAGTCTACGGGAGGTCGTGCGCGAAGCATTTTCCCCGGAAGACCCGGCGCGAAAATAAACCCACTCCGCCGCAACACAGTTTGGCCCTCAGGCCGGAGTCAGGTCCGGCTAACAAGATGCCCGACTGCCGCGCAGGCTGGCTGTACGGGCAGACCTCCGTCCCGAGCTGGGCTCCCAGCAGCGTGTACGAGCCCATCGGAGCCGTCGGCGCTTTGTGCGCGTTGGTGCAAGTGCTGTCAGCGCTGCACCCGGCCATGCGGAGCCTCGCGCACCGGGGACTGCAGCTGCTGGCGCTGAGCGATTTCGTGCAGGCGCTCTGGTGGTGCGTGGTCGCAAGGCACTCCTTGGGGTCCGCCGATACGGACACGCCGTTCGACGCGGAGCAAAACGAAACCCGGGCCGACACGCTGGGGTCCAATTGGTACTCCCGAGAGGAGTCTTGCAGGCTGCTCGAATTCGCGCGCCTGTCCTCCGCGCACGTGGGAATCGTCTGCGTCGCGATGTTGTGCCTCCTCCTCGCCGCTTCCTCGCACTCGTTCTACAACTTCCGCGTCCTCTCAAGGCGGCGGACAGTGGGGTTTGCGACGGCGCTGACCATCCTGCCGATCGCGGTCGTCTGCAACGCGGCGGCCTGGCGGCAGCTGACGCCGTGCCCCGTGAACGGTTTGGATCCCACCGAAAAGTGGTTCGAGCACGTGTCTGCTGTAGTGTACCTGACCCTCACGTTCGCCGCGTTCGCGTCGATCGCGTCGGTTTGGTGGTGCTACTGCTCGAAGCGGAGCGGCGCGGTGCCCCGGCTGCTCTTCCTGCCGCTGTCCCTCGTGCTCCGCGGGATGGTTCCGCTGATGACGGTCGCCGGCTGGTTTGGCGGCAGCTGCCCGGAGTGCTTGGCAGGCGTGCACGCCGTCGTGGTCCCCGCGCTGCCGGTGCTGAACTTCCTCGTCTTCTTCTGCCGGAGGAAGGTGTGGTACTGGGTGTGGTACGGATACCCGGTGTGCCCGGAAGCGGCGACGCCCCTCCTCCACGCGCAAGACTGCTCGCCGTCGCCCGCGCGCGTGCCGACCATCCCCCGCTCCGAAGTCGGATCCGAGCGCGACAGCGTCTACAACCTCCCTTCCACGCTGCAGCAGATGTATCTCGACTTCTTGTGGGGCTTCACAAGCCAGGTATGGCCTCCCCCCCGCTGCTGTTCCAGACAACATCTTCCTCATCAACCATGCAGCGCTCTGCCTCAACATTAAGCTAAGAATTTCCCTCCCCCAGGGCCCTGAGGTTTTTAGCTGATTGCTCAGCCACGGTTGTAGCGGGCGCAGACAGAGAATCTGAACACATACACACAAGGGGGCAGAGGAGGGCCGCTGGCACACGGCCGACAGTGGGAAATAAGAAGGTGAAGTGTTCGAAACACGACGCTGCTCGCTGCTCTGCGCGCACAAGACGGCGTCTCCCCCCGGATACATGTTGCAGCCAGCAGCACACGGGGCACGAAGCAGGGAGCCATTGTCAAACGAGGCCACAGTTCCGGACGGCGCGTGGTCACTATGGGCAGCAAGAAGGAACGTCAGCTGTGTGACGTGAGGAAAGCCTACGGCCTGGGCTATACTCCGAACAGGGGGTTACCCATACAAGAGTTCTAACACACACACAAACAGGGGTTCCTCATGCAGAAAAGAAGCAGGCGGCTGGGAAGTTCGCTGTATGTTTGTCTCTTTTACAGATCTACAAGGGTTTGCCATGACCAAAGCCGAGATCAAAGTCCAAAACGAGCCCCGCAATCAGTACTTGAAGAGACACCGAACCATTGACGAACTTCCGTGGCTTCAAACAGCAAACAGAAGCCGCTGTGGGATCACCGGACCATGGCAACAAGAGAAGGAGGCACGTGCGACCGGAGCGCGGAAAGTAGCAGATGCGATCCAAAGTCGGATACAGAACAGGCCACACAGAGTTAAAACTCTGATCATCCAGAATGACAAATTTCCACACGCAAACTCCGCCCAGAATGTGAAACCCACAAACAGGGCAACACGCAGAATATCAAGTCCACACGCAGGGCAAACCGCCCCCCATATCACCCAAAATGTCAAACCCATGCACTGACCCAGAATGTTCAAGCGACACTCAACTGCTGATGGGCATGGGCGAACCCAGCCCGCTAATGCGTTCGACGACCTGATGAGTCTCGTGCTTGCTGCAATTCCCAGTGATTGAGAGCTATCGCGTCTGGCCGCGGTCTTCATCGTTCCCAGCGCCAAGACATCAAGTGCAATTGATGTCACCCTCGATCAACCGCAGCCGAGGGGAACAGTTGTTTTGCCTTTCCGACCGCCCCCCATATCACCCAAAATGTCAAACCCATGCACTGACCCAGAATGTTCAAGCGACACTCAACTGCTGATGGGCATGGGCGAACCCAGCCCGCTAATGCGTTCGACGACCTGATGAGTCTCGTGCTTGCTGCAATTCCCAGTGATTGAGAGCTATCGCGTCTGGCCGCGGTCTTCATCGTTCCCAGCGCCAAGACATCAAGTGCAATTGATGTCACCCTCGATCAACCGCAGCCGAGGGGAACAGTTGTTTTGCCTTTCCGATTGCTCGGGATTTTCGATTTCCTTCATGACCATGTTTCAATCTGTTTGAAAGTCGTTTCCTCACTCCATTCAGAATTGAAATCTTTGACCACACACAGGGCGAACAGCGACCTTGACGGCCGTACGATCACGCCGCCCGAATCCTTGGCAGATACCGCGTGTGTAGACGTACCGTAGCAGTCCTGTGATCGTGTCGCACGGCACCGAAACGTTTTCCCTGCTCTCATCTCCGAGCCGATGGAATGGGGATCGCATGCCTGTTCTCCACGTTGGTGGTGGAGCGATTCCGGCACCCGCGCGTCTTTCTTCGCAGCCGACGGCGTGATTCACATGTCTCGACTCTACGTTGTTGTCGGTGGTGCAGTAAACGTGCCGGAAGATGCTCTGCACCTTCACGATCGTACTTGAAGACCCAACCGACGTTTTTCTGGCTTGAGGGGCGCTTGCCGTCTTAGTTTCTCTCCGGAGTCTATTATGGGATGTGGAACACGGTGCCTCTTAGGGCAAGGAAGCACCACTTCTCCTCTTTGACCCACTCATGCCTTTGCTGGGGGATGAGAACGTGCACGATCGGATAGGTTTGAGTACGGGGAAAATGATATGGAACCGTTGCTTGGCACAATCCCGCTGACAAGTTGAAATCGTGCTATATGCCTTACCCGGTCTATGCTCTCGGTCTGTTTGTGTGCAGTATAATATTATCACTGGAGAGATTGAGAAATGACACCGTTGCTGCACAAATCTGTGACAAACTGAATTTCAAACAACCACCAAGAGTCAGAAAAATGGGAGCAGACCGCGCAAACCTCGCACCCCAGTCGGAAGACTAGTGGCATCTGCCTGCACATTAAACCAAGCCTCCCCCACTTCCTCGGGAGATCAACGATAACGTGGCTGCTCGTCTTTTCGCTCGAAGTTTCTGTTTCGCGTCAATTTCGCTTCAATCTTCCTCTTCCTTTTCGTTTGCGGTAGCCAGCACATGCCTTCCCTGGAAAGAGCACGATCACGGGGGATCTGGGAGGGGAGGCAACAAAGAGAAGAGCGCGCATCCCAGCGCGCCTACTCTATTTATTGCCGGAGTTTGCTCTCCGACGCGCCAGCAGCAGCAGCAAGCGGGCGAAACGGCAAAGTCTGTTTGAAGGAAGGGAGCAAACGGGCGGCGGCATATTTGGGAGGTCGTGTATCGGGCAAAGCCTTTTACCCTTGTGCTCTACGCGAGGTTTCTGTTCCCGCTGAGCCTGCCTAAGGCGCATCGTGTGGGACTATCATTTGCATGCAAATGACTCCCCACCAACGCAACAAGACGTCGCACATCTGTGTCTTAAAAGTAAGATGAAAGACATTGGCTCACTCTGTCAGACTCTCCTTTTAAAGGTGAGATGAGAGGCATTGGCTCACTCTGTCAGACAGTCCTTTAGAGGTGAGATGAGAGGCATTGGCTCACTCTGTCAGACACTCCTTTTACAGGTGAGATGAGAGGCATTGGCTCACTCTGTTAGACACTCCTTTTAGAGGTGAGATGAGAGGCATTGGCTCACTCTGTCAGACACTCCTTTAGAGGTGAGATGAGAGGCATTGGCTCACTCTGTCAGACTCTCCTTTTAAAGGTGAGATGAGAGGCATTGGCTCACTCTGTCAGACTCTCCTTTTAAAGGTGAGATGAGAGGCATTGGCTCACTCTGTCAGACTCTCCTTTTAAAGGTGAGATGAGAGGCATTGGCTCACTCTGTCAGACACTCCTTTAGAGGTGAGATGAGAGGCATTGGCTCACTCTGTCAGACACTCCTTTTAAAGGTGAGATGAGAGGCATTGGCTCACTCTGTTAGACACTCCTTTAAAGGTGAGATGAGAGGCATTGGCTCACTCTGTCAGACTCCTTTTACAGGTGAGATGAGAGGCATTGGCTCACTCTGTCAGACACTCCTTTTAGAGGTGAGATGAGAGGCATTGGCTCACTCTGTCAGACACTCCTTTTCAAGGTGAGATGAGAGGCATTGGCTCACTCTGTCAGACTCCTTTTACAGGTGAGATGAGAGGCATTGGCTCACTCTGTCAGACACTCCTTTAGAGGTGAGATGAGAGGCATTGGCTCACTCTGTCAGACACTCCTTTTAAAGGTGGGATGAGTGGCATTGACTCACTCTGTTAGACACTCCTTTAGAGGTGAGATGAGAGGCATTGGCTCACTCTGTCAGACACTCCTTTTAAAGGTGAGATGAGAGGCATTGGCTCACTCTGTTAGACACTCCTTTAAAGGTGAGATGAGAGGCATTGGCTCACTCTGTCAGACTCCTTTTACAGGTGAGATGAGAGGCATTGGCTCACTCTGTCAGACACTCCTTTTAGAGGTGAGATGAGAGGCATTGGCTCACTCTGTCAGACACTCCTTTTCAAGGTGAGATGAGAGGCATTGGCTCACTCTGTCAGACTCCTTTTACAGGTGAGATGAGAGGCATTGGCTCACTCTGTCAGACACTCCTTTAGAGGTGAGATGAGAGGCATTGGCTCACTCTGTCAGACACTCCTTTTAAAGGTGGGATGAGTGGCATTGACTCACTCTGTTAGACACTCCTTTAGAGGTGAGATGAGAGGCATTGGCTCACTCTGTCAGACTCCTTTTACAGGTGAGATGAGAGGCATTGGCTCACTCTGTCAAAGGACAATACCACTAACGCAACAAGACGAAGGACACCTGCGTCAATGTGTGACAGATGGTGCCGAGGGCACACCATCTTTATCTTCAGCTTCCTACCACCGACGCTGCAACTCCGGGCACCCCCGCCCGGCGAACGCCGCCCGATGCAACGCAGTCCCCGGCTGCGACCACCCGGCGCGCGAACCGACGCAATCGCGAAGAAACGAGCGAGGAGTCACCCGACTATGGCTCCGGCCGGGAGGCTACATTGCCGCCCACTCGTAGGCCGCCCCCCGCGGCGGCGCAGCAAACGCGTTCCATCTGCTGTAACGTAGACGCGGTGTGAGCTCAGCGCGTTGCTCAGGGCTGACAAACACACTGATGCATGCAAAAAATTACACCTCTTCAGCTTCTGAGGCTATACTCCACCGCGCGGACGGCGTCTCGAACGGGCTTCTGGCCAGCGCTTCTGGCCAGCACTCATAGCCTGTCGGAGATCCGGACCGTTACTACCGTCCTGGAAAGCTCATCTTTTACGCGTTAACAGGAGGCTGTGGTTCAAGAAAGAACAGAGAAGCCGTCCCCGCCTACCCAGGCTTCGATCTGAACTGCTCAAAGGAACCCCCCCCCCAGGCATCTTGTTAAGAACCATCCATCCATCCATCAGCCGGCTGACCCCCCCCCCCCCCCCCCCCCCCCCCCCCCCCGCCCACGTTCTTGCAACCCCCCCCGCCCACAAGTCAAACAGGAACTTCAAAAACCCGGCCGCTTGACACAGGTCACTGTGACGAAAAAAGGAAGCAAACGAAAAAACAACAGTCTGTTGTTGTACCGACGATTAGGAATCACTTCGAATGCTCGCCGTCGGTAAGGAAAAACCCCCCCGCCCCACAAGTCAAACGGAGACTTAAATTGCCTCCTTGGAGAGAGTCACTCGGAGCCGTTGTTCCTTCTCCATCCGCCAATTTAACATCCGTTTAATTCATGTCACACCAATCAAAGGATCATTCACGGTTAGCTCTCCTTAGCTGGCTTGCTGGTACCTTGGGAACGAGCTGACCGGCGAAGTTGGCTGCCCGGCGGCTGCCTCAGTTGGGGAGATCGGTCCTCCTGGCTACCGCATCAGTCAGCCAAGACTCCAGCTCAACTGGCGAAGGCCTGAGTTGGCATCAATCTAACACAACTGGCTGCGGCGGGCCGGCTCACGATGCCTGGCCGCTCGCATTCGCCTCGCGGGACTCTGGGATTGTCCCAATGGCCCTATCCCAATGGACCGCCGCAAAAGAGAAGAGAAGCCAAAGATCGATGCACAAGATTCAGCAGCCTACGGCACGGAAGTGCACTGGAGGGTACCCGGGACCAAGAGATCCGCCACCGCCTCGTCGATCGTGAGAGGGCCCGGCACTCGCCTGACCGGCCACCTCCCAAGGAACGGAACACTGGCCCAGGAGTGGGCGAGGCGACTCGGAAGGTCCGCGATGTTCATCTCGCTCGAAACTCTCTCAAACCACACGCGAGCCTTCGCCCTGGCGATATCCTGCCATAACCTGTGGACGGGGGCGAGCAACATCCTGGCTCTGGACTGACCCTGGACAAGGCTTGCCAGAACGACGTTGTTGTCGACCCAGACGGAAACTTGCACGCCCGCCATCTCCTTAAACCACAGACCGAATGCCACCGACACTGCCGCGAACTCCAGCGCGTGAATCGGCAGCCCGACCGCCCTGGCAGGAACCGGGCAAGAGTAGTACTCGACAGACGACACCACGCCTTCCATAAGAACGACGAGGACGGCGCCCAGCCCCCTCGGGCAGGCATCCGTGAACAGGACGCACCTGGTCCCCGTGTCCGGACTCACCGGGTGGAGAGGAATCGACTTTTGAAAGACCCGAACTTCACTCCTCAGAACGTCGACCCACCACTGGAGCGATACGCGAAGCTCGCGACCCAGCTTGAAGTCCCGGTACGTGGATGACGCGTTGGCCCGCCTGAATAGAGGCTGGAGAGGCACCCTGCCCACCTTGCCAAACAGGGAGGACGAAGCGAACCCTAATTTCCCGGCCAGCGACGCTGCCTCGCCCGGTGCCAGAGAATCACGGGCGAGAACGCCCTTCAGAACGAACACTAATTTCTCCTTCCGCGGTTCCGACAGGGAGACGTGCACACCGTCCCCGTCAATCAAGAAGATCAAGCCCAGATGCCGAAAACTGCTACCCTGTGTGGTCTTTTCGTCGTTGAACGAGGTGCGCAAAATGCCTCCCAGCAGCTCTAAGATGTCAGCGAGCACCAGGTCGTCCTCCAGCCGGCACGGACAGGCGAAGTCGTCGTAATATTGTAAAAGCGGCAGCGACAGGCCGCTACGGACGACACGGGCGAGGATCTTCGCGAAGGCGTTATAGTGAACAACGCTCGCCGCCTCGCCAAACGACAGACGGTCGAGTCTGAAAAATCTCAATAGTCCGTCCGGGCCCTCTGCCACCACACACCTGCAGATGACATCGTTCTGCGCCTTCATCTGCCTGTAGGCGTCCCGATGGTCCAGACCCACGGAGTAGAAGGCTGTCCCGGCATACTTACCAGAAGCCTGTTGAGCCAGTTGCCGCGCCACCTCCACGAAAACGTCGACGGTGTCCAGCCTGACCCTCGTCGTCATGTGGACCGCCTTGTTGACCAGGGCCATGCGCCCGTCATCGCACGCGCGGAGCTTCGTCTGCCACCCCTTCTGATCCGCTTTCAGCTGGGAAACCATAAAACGCCGCAGAAAAACCGCATTCGTCGGAGGCTCCACTAGCTCGACCATGAAGCCCCTGTCCACCTCTTTCTGCACTGACGCCCAGATGGCTCCCTTGTTGGCGACCGACTCACCCCTAACGGCCCGCCTGACCCTCGCCAGCACGTCGGGCTGGCGCCGAATCAGTTCTTCTACCGACAATTCCGGGTCCCCCAGGCTCGGGCTATACAGGGACGCGTATCCCACCGGGCCGGCCATCGGGCAACCCTCCTTGAGATTCGCCAACAGGCTGTCTGGCTCGGCGATACGCAGCTCAGCAAGCATTTCGCCGAGAAGGGCCACGTGGCAGGCATCCCCTTCGTTGTACACGAGCTCTCCGGCCCTGCTTCGCCAGCGGTCCAAAAACGCTCTGCGCCGGCGCTGAGCCTCTAACACCGGGGACAGGGCACTGGAGTCGATCGCCTCCCGGAGTTCCTCATCCACTTGAGGCATGTCCTTGACCTCCGGCAGCGCCCCCAGAGCTCCTTCCAAAAACGCGTACTTGCCCTGCACGTCCTGCAGGCCGCCAGCGGGGTCGCGTCTGAGCGCCGACCCTCCCCTTTCCTCCCTACTTTGATGGAGTCTGATATAGTCATGATGATGCCCGCCAGCTTGATACGCTGGCGGGGAAGCTGGGGGCTGGGGTACGGGAGGGGAATCGGGGAGCTCGGGCGGCAGCGCCTCGCCGCCCGCATTTCATTTTCCGCCTCCTGCTTCTCTCGGGGTCACCGTGGGCTTGTAGCTGTCCCGGGACCTCTTCCCCGCCGGCCCGCCGTCAGGACCCCTGCGCCTCTTCTGGGTCCTACTCCCGAACTGGGGCCGGCCGGCGGGAAAAGGCGCCGAAACTGTCGACGCCACGACAAGCGTGAGCTGGAGCTCCCCGAGGACGTCGGTGTCCAGCCTGAGCAGGCGGTCACATGCCGCCCCTAGTGTCGCCGTGCCCGGCAACCCCCTCCTCACGCTCGCGAAGAGGCGCCTCGTCCGAGAGTCGTATTCACGGGCCAGGTCCGGCCCGAAATTGCACGCTAGGTCCGTTAGCAGTGCTGGGTATCCAATGATGATCGGGTACGGGACGCCGCCGAACGCACCGGTCAGGGCGGCAGTCACCATAACCCTCTGAACCGCCCTCGCCGTGTGCTCGAAGCCACAAGACTTCGCAGCCGACGGAGGCGACTCAACATCCACCCAAGGCATGGAGAGGTCCTGCAACCTCTCCACCTTCCTCTGGAAGCTGTTAAGCTCCTGGTGAGACGGCACCAGGTTCCTGGGCAGCAAGCCCAGCCCGAAAAGGGCCAGCTGGGCGTCCACGTCAAGAACCTTCGCCGGAAGGTCCTTCGACCGGGCCGCCCTCTCGTCGTCCCGCCTGGCCATCTGCGCCTCCTTGCGCTCCTCGCTGCAGCGGTACCACTTCTTGGCTGCCGTCCTGAAACGCGGGGACATACCCGCCGGAAGGTCGCCAACGCCGTCGACCACAGCGCACTCCAGAAGCGACGACATCGCCAAATCGGAAAGCAACTTCACTACCCTCTTGTACTCGGCGGGCGTCTCGTCGAGACCCGCCGCCCAAGCCTCGAACATCACGACAGGCAGCAGCGACCGCTGCTTCTCGTCCACCACCACGTCGCGAACTGCCGCAAACTTCAGGGGCGAAGCGTCATCGTCCCATCCCCCGAGCAGCTTGAAAGGCCCACGCGGGGCGTCCTCCGGATGCATCAGGCCCGCCTCGATACGTGCATCCCAAAGCTGAGCGAGCGTCATGTTATCTTTCCCCCCTTTGCCTCCCGTTTCGAGCTGAAGACGAGAGATTGAGGCCATCCCAGCCCCCAGATGAAACAAGCACACGCGTTCGCGACTGACCGCGTCAATCGACCTGGGCGATCTTACGCGTCCGCGGTGCGCCAGACGGATCACAGCCAGACAAGCTTCACGCCGTGCACGCGGCACGGCGGACCTCGACCAAAGTGAGCCCACACGTCAGCGATCGGGCCAGACGGATCTCAACCGGGCGAGCTTCACGCCGCGCCTGCGGCACGGCGGATCTCAACCACAGGGAGCCTACACGTCAGCCATCAGGGTAGACGGATCTCAACCAGGCGAGCCTCACGCCGTGCACGCGGCACGGCGGATCTCAGCCACAGGGAGCCTACACGTCAATGACCAGGCCAGACGGATCTCAACCAGGCGAGCTTCACGCCGTGCACGCGGCACGGCGGATCTCAGCCAAAGCGAGCCTACACGTCGGTGATCAGGGTAGACGGATCTCAACCAGGCGAGCTTCACGCCGTGCACGCGGCACGGCGGATCTCAACCACAGGGAGCCTACACGTCAGTGATCAGGCCAGACGGATCTCAACCGGGCGAGCTTCACGCCGTGCACGCGGCACGGCGGATCTCCAACCGAAGCGAGCCTACACGTCCGTGATCAGGGTAGACGGATCTCAACCCGGCGAGCTTCACGCCGTGCACGCGGCACGGCGGATCTCAACCTCAGGGAGCCTACACGTCAGTGATCAGGCCAGACGGATCTCAACCAGGCGAGCTTCACGCCATGCACGCGGCACGGCGGATCTCAAACCAAAGCGAGCCTACACGTCAGTGATCAGGGTAGACGGATCTCAACCCGGCGAGCTTCACGCCGTGCACGCGGCACGGCGGATCTCAACCTCAGGGAGCCTACACGTCAGTGATCAGGCCAGACGGATCTCAACCAGGCGAGCTTCACGCCATGCACGCGGCACGGCGGATCTCAAACCAAAGCGAGCCTACACGTCAGTGATCAGGGTAGACGGATCTCAACCAGGCGAGCTTCACGCCGTGCACGCGGCACGGCGGATCTCAACCTCAGGGAGCCTACACGTCAGTGATCAGGCGAGACGGATCTCAACCAGGCGAGCTTCACGCCGTGCACGCGGCACGGCGGATCTCAAACCAAAGCGAGCCTACACGCCCGTGATCAGGGTAGACGGATCTCAACCGGGCGAGCTTCACGCCGTGCGCGCGGCACGGCGGATCTCAACCACGGGGAGCCTACACGTCAGTGATCAGGCCAGACGGATCTCAACCAGGCGAGCTTCACGCCATGCACGCGGCACGGCGGATCTCAAACCAAGCGAGCCTACACGCCAGTGATCAGGGTCGACGGATCTCAACCAGGCGAGCTTCACGCCGTGCACGCGGCACGGCGGATCTCAAACCAAAGCGAGCCTGCACGTCTTCGGCCTGGCGCCCGTCAGGCGCCAGACGGATCTCCGCAGCCGGCACTCCGAGTACCAGGCGGGACGAATCTCGGCCGGATCCAGCCGCTCGATCGTCTCTCGGCGCGCGACGGCCCCCCCTCAGGTGGACCGACGGCTCGCACCTCAGGCGACAGCCTGGCATGCCCCCACGCACGCTCTGCTACTCGGTATTCAGTCCCGGCGAGCAGTGGCAGGGCGCTCTCCAGCCAAACAAGTAGACCAGAAACAAATGACTGATCCTGTTTGGTGGCGATCCGCGCTCCTGCCGGGGCTTTGCTCGGGATTAGCTGAATTAAACACCTATTCAATATACCGACCGCTTGCCACAAGAAACAGTGTAACAAAAAAAAAAAAACAAAGACACCAGACTGTACATCAACCCCGGTTGATTGTCGGCAACACAAAGGAATCAGCCCGTCTGTTGTTGTACCACGACGACTAGGAATCACTTCGAAATGCTCGCCGTCGGTAAACGGCGGCGGCCAACGGGAGTGCGGGGGAGCACTGCGTCGCACCGTCCCCCGCCGAAGAAAGCAGCAGCGATCTTCGTGTGGCGCGGCTTCCGCGCGGCTGGCACGCCCGCCGCAGCGCTGGATGTTCGGCACGTGGTGCCGATCAAAGGCGCCGTCAACCTCGAGCAGGTGCTGTGCCGCGTCGCCAGCCTGCTGCCCGACCTGCCGCCGTCCATCAGCCTCTTCACGCTGCTGGGTGAGCGGGTTCTGCTGCTCGCAGAAGTGCAGCCGGACTACGACTACGTCGCTCTGCCCTCGGGCTTCGCGTTCACCCCTCAATGGCTGTCGGCCGAGATTCCGTACCCCGACGGGCCTGCCGCCCACGCCGCCGCGCCGGTGCTCTGCAATTTCACGCGGGCTGACGCTCGGGACTTCAAGGGCGCGTACCACCGCCGCCACCCCAACTGCCCCATGCCACCCTTCGACGAGTGGTCGTCAGCCGCCTCGTCGGCCCCCAGCGGCAGCGGCAGCACGAAGTCGGCGTCGTACACTCGGCGGCGCAGTGCGGCGCCGCAGTCGCCTTCGAGCCCGTGGCTGCCGCTCTCGCCTCTTCCGACGTCGCCTCTCCAGCCGGCGTTCGACGACGCCGCATTCGGCGGCCTCGACGGCGAAGCGGCCCCGCCGTGCTTCATCCGCCCGGGGTACCACCGGCGCCGCGTGCCGTACGCGCGCAAAAGCCGCGAGTCGCGCGAGGCTGAGCGGCGGCGGCTGAAGCAAAGCCCGGCCCGCCGGTACCCGGCCTGCTTCCGCCCGCACTGCCCCGCCCGGGAGCCCAGCGTGTGGACGCGCCTCGTTCGACCAGGAACAAACGCGGAATCCCCGTCTGGCAACGGTCACCCGAAGCAAAATAATCGGGAAGGTGTGCCTGGCATTCTTTAATCCTGTTGGTTCGGGCTAGTTCAAAAAGTGCTACCTTTTTTTTTTACCGGACTATCACGGTATCAGGAAAAGGGAAAATCCAAGCTTCACGTGTCCGGCGGTACTGCAGAACGACGGGCCTACGGGTCAAGTGGCTACCGATTTCCCAAACTAAAGGCACACCTTGGGGCTTGGCGCTTGCGCTGAACACAAGCTCGTCGAGACGGTCAGCCACACGGCAGAGCGGACGGGGTTGTAGCAGTACTCAAGCTTATTTCATTCGAAGACGAATGAAAGCATAGGCACAAAGATAGCTCAAAGCATCTGCAGCATTACACGAAAAGCCTTTAGGTAAAAACCCGTTTTCACGTTTCTTCTTCCGGAATATCAGTAGTCGTAGAAGCCAGCTCCACCTCCCGAATTAACCTGGCGTCGATTCGGGGTGGTCGCCATGACGAGCTAAAGAGGCGAAAGCATGTCCCATCACGTGTGTAACCGCAACGCCGGCGATGCAGATTATCACCACAGATTCTTTGCATTCTAACTCAAACGATTCGGGGTGGTCGCCATGACGAGCTAAAGAGGCGAAAGCATGTCACATCACGTGTGTAACCGCAACGCCGGCGATGTAGATTAGCACCACAGATTCTTACGCATTTCTAACTCAAACGATTCGGGCTGGTCGCGCTCATCCAGTCATGCGCCTTGCTCCTATTCCCTCAGCAAACTGCAAAACCCCTAGGCATAGGTGGCGGGCGAGTCACGACTCGCCCAGACTCGTCTTCACTCGCCCTGTCACTCGCCCTCACTCGCCCTCACTCGCCCTACACTCGCCCTCAGTACCATACAGGGTCAATTCTTTGTGCCAATTTTTTTTGTGCCTTCTCCGACCCACTCAGGTGCGGGATTTAACCACAAAAATCACGGCAAATACCCCGTCGCCAAAAAAACCCCATTATGGTGGAGAAACACGTGTTCGGGGGGAACGGCAGCAGAGAAGTTTCCTGCGCTGTCGACCCACATCACGGCGGTGCTGGCCGCACAGCTGAGCGTGACAGCGTCTTCTCGGTGACGAACGCCATGTAGAAGATATGCTGCCACCATAGATCCGCAGATATTCGTCAGCCGACTGTTTCTGCGGATGCATGGTGATGACGCATTTGTCGCTGATGACGACGACAACGATGCCGACGTGACGACCTGGAAGCTCCCGGCATGTGCATTGTGTGAGGGCAGACCTTCATCATACTAGGCAGTATCCTGCCAAAACATCAAGATTTTCTCACCCCTACCCCTTCTCCTGCACTTGTGTTCATGCGCCGTAACAGGATCGGCAGCCCCTCGGGCTCATGAGCACGGTGGCAGCGGCAAAACAGGTCGGAATCGAGGCGGAGTGCGCTCTTCGACGTGTGTCACCATGGTCCAAAGAGGGCGAGTCTGAGGCGAGTTGGGCGAGTCGGAGGGCGAGTTGGGCGAGTCTGGGGCGAGTGTGGGGGCTCAAGGGCCCTAGGGCGAGTCTGGGGCGAGTGGGCGAGTCAAAAGGCGAGTTTGGGGGCTCGAGGGCCCTAGGGCGAGTCTGGG
>JAPJBO010000614.1:122500-138994 GCA_030068145.1 Diplonema papillatum
GCAGCCCACAGGGCGAGCGGAAGAAGGCGGTCGCTGGCACTATTGCGGGCTCCTCCGCTTTTGAAGCAGCGGAGCCACACCGGCGGCCGGACGGGCCCCGAAACGAGGGATCGACAGCCACCGAACCAGGCACCCCCCTACATGACACACGACCACCCCGGCTGTCATTTTCCACGGAGCGTGCGTGGTCGAAAAGCGGAACGCGGGGGGAACCATCTCACCCAGAGCCTCACACAGAGCCTCACACAGAGCCTCACACAGGGCCTCACACAGGGTCTCACACAGGGTCTCACACAGAGCCTCACACAGGGCCTCACACAGGGCCTCACACAGGGCCTCACACAGGGCCTCACACAGGGCCTCACACAGAGCCTCACACAGGGCCTCACACAGGGCCTCACACAGGGCCTCACACAGAGCCTCACACAGGGCCTCACACAGGGCCTCACACAGAGCCTCACACAGGGCCTCACACAGGGCCTCACACAGGGCCTCACACAGGGCCTCACACAGGGCCTCACACAGGGCCTCACACAGGGCCTCACACAGAGCCTCACACAGGGCCTCACACAGGGCCTCACACAGGGCCTCACACAGGGCCTCACACAGAGCCTCACACAGGGCCTCACACAGGGCCTCACACAGAGCCTCACACAGGGCCTCACCCAGGGCTTTCAGCCGTGGGGCGGGTGTGGCTGTTGAGCGGAGGCCGGAGCAGGGCAGACGAGACGCCGACGCAGCCGCGGCCGCCGGGCGAACCAGCGGCGGTCCCCGCCGACGAGCGGCACACCCCCCCCCCCACCACCACCACCACCACCACCACTCTCCCCGAGCGGGCGGCGGAGGGTGCTGCAGCCACCCCATTTCCGCGGCTGCCCGACACACCGCTGTCGTTGCCGGTCCCGCGGCGCGCCCCCGCCTCCGGAGGCCACGCGCCGACGAGAACCCGCTGGGCACGCCCTTCCGGATTCGACAGACTCTCCCCAGCAGCAGCAGCAGCAGCAGCAGTGGCGGGGGAGGAACTCGCTGAAGCACCGACGCTGCGGTCACCTGGAGTCGACGAGGGCCCGGATGCAGCGGTCCGCGTGGTGTCGCCGTACGATGTGTTCACCGCGGCCGGCGGTGTTTGGATGGCGCAAGAGCAGAGAACCCGGGCCGACCGGACGCGGCTGCACGCCCGCAAGCTTCTGTTCGCCTCGTCGTTCCCCCCGGGCAGCACGGCCAGGGCGTTGTGGGATCCGGCTGCGGCTGCGGGCGACGTGCTTCTCGCCGTCGACCAATGCGCCGACTTGGACGTGCCTTCTCCCCGCAGCATCGTGGCGCAGCCGCCGCCGTGTCTGTGGTGGTCCGACGCGTCTGGAGCGTCGGTCTGCAGCCTGCGGCCCAAAGTGAACACCGCGTCATGCACCGCGTGCGGTCGGCCGTACGCCCGCGACCACAGGGCAGCGCCGCTGTCGTTCACGACGACGGTGCGGCTCGTCCGGAAGGTGCGCGCCGTGCCGAGGGCCAAGAAACCGGCGCCCGCTGGCGTCGTCAAAAAGGGATTCGTCGCGTCGGTGTGCTCGACGAAGTTCGACGGCGACCGGTACTTGGTCCCTGTACGGGCCGACATCAAAAGCGTCCGCTTCACATCCGAACACCCAGATACGGCCTATTTCGAGCCAGACGCGTAACACCGACAACGTACGCATGCGAATGCTCGGTAGTACATGCCGCAGCCTACTGCATTGGTCAACAGAAAACCTGTTTCGGTTAGCGGCATATCGCGGTACGGCCCGGTACAAGATAACCACTATTGAGCTTTGTTACCTGCCGCATCCCCCACTGTGTCTGTGTTGGTGGTCGTCTTCCGCTCACTGTGGTCACCGACCCACCCGACAGTGGCCACCGCAACCTATTCTTCACCCGCCTTCAAAAGCAGCAAAAAGGTCCCGCACCCGCCTCAACGGTCAACTGGCGACGAATACCGGGTTCTCAAAGCACGAACCGGCCTAGAAAGTGCCCGCAGTGTACCAAATGGCCCCTGCTGCGCCTACCTTGTGCCAGACCATAGGTTCGGAGGAGGAATAGGAGGTTCCTTCGGGCCTCTCACTGTTCCACAGTAGCGTTAGAGGGAAAAGCTTGCATGCTTCAAGCTCAGTTGTGAGCGAGTAAATGCCTTTCCTTGCCTCCTTGTATTCCATTTACACGCCCGTTCTTGCTTCGCACGCTTTCATCTTCTGGGGTTTCCTCTCTATTCGCTTTCACAGGGGCTTTCGACGATTCGTCACGCAGACAATCACGGCCTCCGCGTAGCCCACTGTGCGAACTAGGGTTTCGGAGCGAAACAGGTGAAATAGTATTGCAAAAGCAGCACTACCGCAACAAGAAGACGCAAAAGCAGGACATCAATGTGATCCGGCATGCCCCTCGGGAGTAAAGATGTGGTGTTGCGGCTGGGAATGAATCCCACCCCCCGTGTCTGGCACGACCGGTGCGTTCCAGCACGAGTAGGACTAGGGTAAGACCTGAACAGGTAGCGGATGATGTCATCGAGTAGGACCTGAACACGAAGTGAAGTGAATATTGGCATCGAGTAGGACCTGCGCACGAAGCGGATGACGTGCTAGAGTACGAAGCGGATGACGTGCCAGAGTAGGACCTAAACGCGAAGCGGATGGCGTGCTAGAGTAGGACCTGAACACGAAGCGGACGACGTACTAGAGCAAGACCTAAACACGAAGCGGATGACGTACTAGAGG
Source organism: Diplonema papillatum (assembly GCA_030068145.1). Lineage (NCBI taxonomy): Eukaryota > Euglenozoa > Diplonemea > Diplonemida > Diplonemidae > Diplonema > Diplonema papillatum. Next base: position 125,242 of record JAPJBO010000614.1, read on the forward strand.
AGGACCTGAATACGAAGCGGATGACGTGCTAGAAAAGGACCTAAACACGAAGCGGACGACGTGCTAGAGTAGGACCTGAATACGAAGCGGATGATGTGCGAGAGTAGGACCTAAACACGAAGTGAATGATGTCATCGATTAGGACCTGAACACGAAGAATGATGCGCTAGAGTAGAACCTAAACACGAAGCAAACAAAGTCTTTGTGTAGAATCGTAACGTGGTTGATGCAGTGACACCCATTCCCCACTTGATTCTTTTGTCGCATAGAGAAGCACCAAGGGAGAGTCAGCAGTCGCAAGTAAGCCTCTAGACTACGTCCGCCCCTGTCCCCAGGCCCTTCTTTCTTATTTCTTCCGAATTATTCTTCTTTCCCCATCTCCCCTTGACAAAGAATAAGAAAAGCCGAAGCAGAAAACAAAAAAAAGAAACAAAGTCGTCAGACATCAGAACGACGTTTTTCGTCGACCGCACAAAAAGAACCTTCTGGAATAAGAATTAAATCCCCCGCCCTTTCAGCCTCAAGGGTCAACCGGAGACTCTAAAAGCCCGGCCGACTACCTCAAAAGCCTTCGAAAAGGAAAACAACCTCCGCACCCTTCTTATTTTTCTTGCGCCCCCCTGCTTTTCATTCGAAAGACGCCGTCTTCTTTTCCTCCACAATGCCTTCTGCACCGCAAGCTCTGTTCGCCGTGCTGGCGGCGTTCATCAGGACTACATCGGCCGTAGTGTCTTACACGGGCCCCGACATCGACGGTACCAATGAGCTGGTGACTGACGGTGGTTTTTTCTATACAATCCGCGATATTTCCACCCCCGGGACCTTGACAGTTGGAGACGGCCAGTGGTCAAAAACACACACGGTGACGACTGCGTGCCGTGTGTACATCTCGGTCAACGCTAGCACAGGCAACGCCTGTTTCTTGGCCGCAGAAGAAGTCAAGGTGACGCCGGATGGCTGGGCGACCTCTTTCCCCTTAGTATTTGAACGAGGCACGTGGACGGGAGACGTGACCGCGGGACCGAACGCGATAGCGAACATCAAAGTGCTCGGTAAACCGCACCCTTTCGTCGTTGCGGCGTACGAAACACGCGTTTTAACTCTGGACCCACTTAGCTCGTCGCTTGTCGGTGCAGTGCCGAATAGTTGGGACGGAATGACTTATACCGGTAGCACCGCGGGCCTCCCGTTGCGCGTCGGGTCCTACGGGTATCTCTACGACGAGAACATTACTGCGTACGGCCTTCAGATAGCTTCGCCTACTGTTATTATACCGAATCGTGCGACGACCTCGGAAGGCAGGATAGCGTGGGTAATAGTCGATCAGAGAAACCATCTATATGAATTTGTCTTCGAAGGCGTCAATCTGTCCCTCAGCGAGCCTCCCGGTGCCAATCTCACCCTCCGTTTTCACGAAGGGTTGTGGGTAGCCGATGCCGTGACATTGCAGGCCTACACTACAGTAGTTGCTCTGTCCCCGAGTCCCCTCAATGCAAGAGCTCCTGGAACGGCAACCGCCACCGGCGTTTATGACGTTACTTACGATCCGATCGTGGGTTCTGTGAAGCTATCGCGTTTGTCTACAGATGCACCCGAGACCAACGCGCCGTCCGAGGCTCCACATACATATGCACCAACAGACGCACCACCCACTGCAGCTCCAGACACTGCAGCTCCAGACACATACGCGCCAACAGACGCACCACCCACTGCAGCTCCAGACACTGCAGCTCCAGACACATACGCGCCAACAGACGCACCACCCACTGCAGCTCCAGACACTGCAGCTCCAGACACATACGCGCCAACAGACGCACCACCCACTGCAGCTCCAGACACTGCAGCTCCAGACACATACGCGCCAACAGACGCACCATCCACTGCAGCTCCAGACACTGCAGCTCCAGACACATACGCGCCAACAGACGCACCATCCACTGCAGCTCCAGACACTGCAGCTCCAGACACATACGCGCCAACAGACGCACCACCCACTGCAGCTCCAGACACTGCAGCTCCAGACACATACGCGCCAACAGACGCACCATCCACTGCAGCTCCAGACACTGCAGCTCCAGACACATACGCGCCAACAGACGCACCATCCACTGCAGCTCCAGACACTGCAGCTCCAGACACATACGCGCCAACAGACGCACCATCCACTGCAGCTCCAGACACTGCAGCTCCAGACACATACGCGCCAACAGACGCACCATCCACTGCAGCTCCAGACACTGCAGCTCCAGACACATACGCGCCAACAGACGCACCACCCACTGCAGCTCCAGACACTGCAGCTCCAGACACATACGCGCCAACAGACGCACCACCCACTGCAGCTCCAGACACTGCAGCTCCAGACACATACGCGCCAACAGACGCACCATCCACTGCAGCTCCAGACACTGCAGCTCCAGACACATACGCGCCAACAGACGCACCACCCACTGCAGCTCCAGACACTGCAGCTCCAGACACATACGCGCCAACAGACGCACCATCCACTGCAGCTCCAGACACTGCAGCTCCAGACACATACGCGCCAACAGACGCACCATCCACTGCAGCTCCAGACACTGCAGCTCCAGACACATACGCGCCAACAGACGCACCACCCACTGCAGCTCCAGACACTGCAGCTCCAGACACATACGCGCCAACAGACGCACCACCCACTGCAGCTCCAGACACTGCAGCTCCAGACACATACGCGCCAACAGACGCACCATCCACTGCAGCTCCAGACACTGCAGCTCCAGACACATACGCGCCAACAGACGCACCACCCACTGCAGCTCCAGACACTGCAGCTCCAGACACATACGCGCCAACAGACGCACCATCCACTGCAGCTCCAGACACTGCAGCTCCAGACACATATGCGCCAACAGACGCACCATCCACTGCAGCTCCATCCACTGCAGCTCCAGACACATACGCGCCAACAGACGCACCACCCACTGCAGCTCCAGACACATACGCGCCAACAGACGCACCACTCACTGCAGCTCCAGGCACATATGCGCCAACGGATGCACCACCCGCTGCAGCTCCACCAACTGTAGCTCCAGGCACATACGCGCCAACGAACGCACCACCCACTGCAGCTCCAGACACTACAGCTCCAGACACTGCAGCTCCAGGCACTGCAGCTCCAGACACTGCAGCTCCAGACACTGCAGCTCCAGACACTGCAGCTCCGGACACTGCAGCTCCAGGCACTGCAGCTCCAGACACTGCAGCTCCAGGCACTGCAGCTCCAGGCACTGCAGCTCCAGACACTGCAGCTCCGGACACTGCAGCTCCAGGCACTGCAGCTCCAGACACTACAGCTCCAGACACTGCAGCTCCAGACACTGCAGCTCCGGACACTGCAGCTCCAGGCACTGCAGCTCCAGACACTGCAGCTCCAGGCACTGCAGCTCCAGACACATACGCGCCAACAAACGCACCACACACAGCAGCTCCAGACACATCCGCACCAACAATCGCACCTCTCACCTTCGCTCCTGTCGTACACGTGCCATCCTCTGAAGCTCCAGAACAGTCAAGTGCGCCAGCCACCCAGCAGGCGCTGAACACATTTGTTCCGCAAGTTCCAGGAGCGGGCACCGAGAGCCCGTCACCCCAGCCGATGGTGCCCCCGGAGAGGATCATGTCCGACGCGGCGTTGCGGGCGCAAGGCTCGGCCGAGAGCGGCGCGGCGACCGGCGGAGCGCTTGCCGCCCTCGGGATGCTGCTCGGCGGCACGGCAGCCACTTCGGCGCCCATGCAGGCCGTCATCATATCGTCGTCCAACTGCGAGGCCGCCACTGAGGCCCCTTCGGATTCCACGGAGAAGCTCGACGTCCTCATCCACCCGTTCGGGTTCTCCGTTTTTTCGTCGGTGCGGGCAGGAGCCGTGGTCGGCAACATCTCCCTCTCGGTAGCTGTCGGGCTCTTCTTTTACGGCTGTGTCCACTTGCTGATGCGCCTCGGCCTCCATGCTGACGATCCGCAAACCGACAGTATCGCGAACGCGTCGCCCAAGCCGACGGCATGGACCCTCAGCAGCGCGGTCGTCCGGTATCCGTCGGTCATCTATCCCTTCGCCTTTTTCCTCCTCCCGGGCACTCTCGAGTGCTCGCTCGCCCTGCTGTTCTACAGCGCAGACAGCGCGGGGGCGTTTTTAGTGGGGCTGGTCGGTCTCGCCGCGTGCCTCGGGCTCCCGGTCTATCTATTCGTCCGGTCGGGTCCTATCGACGGGTCTGTCTTCCCCGACGACGACCGGGCCGGCAGACTGAACTGGCGGGATGTCCTCAAGGGGAGGACGACAGTGAAGGGGTTTTTGCTGGCGTACGCTTTGGGGACCCATGCCTGGACGTCGACAAAAGTAAGCACGCTGGACGTGGAGAGGCACGGCATGTTGTTCGATCTGCACAGGAGCATGCCGTGGGTGCGGGGGAGGTACTTCTTATTAGAACTTGCCGTGTCGTATCCTGTCACGCTCGCTGTTGTTTTCCAGGCGGTGACCTGGTCAGCTTGCTTCAACCGCTCGGTGGCTGTTGCCGCGCTTCTGCTCGCACAAACTCTCTTCGCATCGGGCTGCGACATCTTCCTGTCCACATTCACGAAGCACTTGGTCGTCGCCGCTAACCTCTGCATGGTAGCTGGCCTCCTTCTCCTGGCGGTTGCCTTCCACAAAGAGGACGTTTCCGGGACCGAGCCGGAGGCTGCGATGGCGTTTTTGAGCGCCGCGACGTTTCTGTCGGTCATCCGGGCCATGTTCGACTTGTTCGTTTTTTGGTACGACTTTGCGTGCAATCTGAAGAAGGCGGCGCAGTCCGGACGGGTGAAGGGCTGGCTAGACTGGCTGCGCTATCGTTCGATGGTGAAGGCAGAGAGAGGAGAGCGCCTCACGAGGGACAACGGCGGCTGGGGGGGGTTCGACAGCGCCACGCAGGATGTCGAACTTGCATCAAAGCAAAGCAGTGAACCGGACATCGACGGAATTCATATCCAGGATCTGGTTAAAGGCGACTCCAAGTTTCGCCCGCGCAGGAGTAACTTTGGAATGCAATTGCAATTGATGCCGTTGGTCATGTCACCTGTTGCACGTTCGGACGACGACATTGAAATCAGCCGTCAGAACAGCAGTACATCCGATTCCGATTCACGGCGATCCAGTGGAGAACTCGAATACACAACCCACTTGAGTACCTTCCGGTCGGTATCAGCGAAGCGTGGACTAGGCGCTACCGACAGATTAGACTCAACGGTGACCAGCAAAGCAAACGGTACTCTCGAGCTCTCGCTGTCTCCGACGTTGAGGCAGTGCGACCTGTCTCGGACTGTCTCCCGCCTTGGCGAGACGCGCAGAAGGGTCCCGCAGCGGATGAGAGCGCGCAGTGCACTGTCGGACAACAAGCCGGTGTTCCTCTCGGCGAAAGCCCCGAAGCGGATGTCGCTGCAGGAGAGAGTTGCGAAGAGCGCATCCCTCAGCGCGACAGCATCCCAAAGCGTCTCCGACGTTGCGCTGAGCGATACTGTCGCGTCGGTGAAGTACGGCCGGTCTCAGACGGGAATGTCACCCCTGCACGATGTGTTCGCGCGGACGTTGACGAGGGGCAGCCAGCTTGCTTCGCCCTTAGTAGACAGAGCAGACAGCTCTTTTCTGCCTGACGAAGGCATGCGGCCGTTGCCTGACGACGACACCGAGTTCTCCCCTTTTGCAACGTACACGAAGCTAAGGACCTGAATGATTAGGCGCGCCTGCAGCTCGGGAGCGCTCAGCGTAGGAAAAGAAAAGCAACAGCGACGCTCCCTTGTAGTGGATGAGGTGAACGTGAACAGAAAAGCGCCCTCCCCTTCAGAAAGTCAGAAGAAGAAGAAAGAAAAAGAAAAATGAAAAAGGCCGCTCCTGGTCCAGGAACGTGGCGGTCAACCACAGCTTGCAAAGCTTGAGTCGGAGGCAGCACAGTGCCACAACCCCGTCCGCTCTGCCCTGCGGCTGACCGTCTCGACGAGCTTGTGTTCAGCGCGAGCGCCAAGGTGCGCCACGCCTTGATGCTTTAGTTTGGGAAATCAGTGGCCACTTGACCCGTAAGCCGGCTCTGCAGTACCGCCGAACACGTGAAGCTTGGCTCCCGTGTAGCAGGCTTTCCCTGGTTGGTTGGCTTTCAAAAAGTCAAAAAAAAAAAAAAAAAACAAAAAAAACAAAAGAAGCGCCGTCAACTGACTGCCTTCGGGCAGGCTAGTTTGACGCTCGTCGTCGTCGGGAAGGGGTCCAAAAAAAACCTGGACCACGCCAGCGTAGTTCAGCTCGTGCCACCCAACGTCAAGCAGCTCTGCTGCACAGCCTGACAAATTGCCTTTGGCCCCAACGACTTAGTGCCCACTCATACCGCGTTTCGTATTCATATTGGAGGTCTCCTGGAATGACATATTCTCGACGAGCCGTCTTGGTTCCCCTGTCCGGCACGGCACTTTTGCTCATCTCGCCCCTGCTAAATAAAAGAGCCTCTCAAGTTTTCCTACAACACAGGCGCGTATACAAAACAATCTGTACGCCCATACGGGATCATCGAAGACAAAATTAAGGCATCCAACAACCCCGGAGTTTCAAGCGAACTTTCACTACAAAGTCCGCCCTTCCTCTCCCGTATGGCCGGAGCCGACTATCTTCGGGCCCGTGCACGTAGCAACGCGTCCGGGACAGCTACTTGCATAAGCTTTCTTTTTGAAGGTATGCAAATCCTGCAGGGAATAGTTGACCAGGCCCCTTGAGCCTGCGATTGCTGGAGTCGGAAGACCGAACGTGTATTGCAGTGGCGTCAAGCCGCAGAAGCTGGAATTTAAAAAGTGGGTGCCGAGTCACAGCCGAAAAGCGGGTGTACAACAAAACGCGTGTAAACGTACACCAAGCAGCTGTCACAGGCATCTGCTTATTAGTCCCAGCTTTAGCTCTGGTCACTAGTCTAGTAGTCTGAAGCTAAACTGCACCGTGCATTGCAGGACCGACCCATCTCCCTTTCGTGAGAAACCGCAAATAATCAGGAGATACCTTAACCCGAATCAGCCAGTTTGAGCTTCGCTCTGTACACACGGGACCTGCCTTCGTATCTCTTCCACTTTGGAACCACCGCCAGGGCTTTTGGTTCTGATGGACACTTGCCAATCTCGCAGGGGTAGCTTCTCCACGACCTTTGTCTGGAAGAGAGACATCGTCAAGAGCGGCCCAGACTCATGCTCACAATGGACGATGGACTGCAGCGCCGGAAGTGCTCGGAGAAGGAGTCGATTTGGGCTCAGGGTAGTGCGGTCAACGAAAACTCTAGTTTCCCTTTCTACTTTCTCCTACTCTCGCGGTGTATGGTTTTTTCTTTTTGGAAAAACACACCACGCCGTGGACGTGTCAGTACAAAAAAGAAAGTTGGCAGCGTTGGAACCTGCCATGTAAAGATACAAAACAGGTCCTTCGCACACACGCCAAGTTCGCAAATCTGGCACCCATTTTGACCATTTCACCTTGAAGCATCTCATCACCGAGCCCTCCAAGGCAACTGCACTGTGGGAGGGGACGGGGGAGAAGAAGTTTAAGCTGGCTATGAGTCTCGCGTGTGGGCCATCCGGCAAGTGCAATTGACTGAACCCTAAAAGCAGGTGGACAACGTTCCGTACTGTACAACGGACAAAGTGTAAAATACTGAAAAACAATCAGTCGAAATCTCCGATGAACCGTGTTCCACGTTCGTTAGCAAGCCTGACAATTCTACAAAGCAACACAAACAACTCGTCGAGACAAAACGAACAAAGAGGGGGGAAGGTGAAATAGGTAGTCCAAACAACTCCCAAGCCTAGAGGAAACATTGCTTCGGGTAGGCTAGTCTGACACTGGCTGTCGTTCAGGGGAATATGTAGGGGTTAAGATTCGGACACGCTGGTCGGATTGGTTATTATTGGAAATCAGTGCCCTGGATAAACACGCAGTCTTGTTCCCTCTGAGATTTTCTTGTCACAACGAATCCCCGTGTGCAGGGAGCCAAGCATCCATGCGGAGCATCAAGCTCGTGTTACAGCCATCACACGTATCAGGCCCACATCATCGCACACACACGTATCGATTACCACCGGTAGCTCCCGCGGTCTTTGAAAGGTTTTCTTGCCGGTGTGGGTCTCACTGAAGGAAGTTTCTTTCACAGCTTTCGCTGCAAACTTGCACCCGTTGGAATTCTTTTCACCGCCACGGGAAATCTTTTCCCAGCGGGGGTCCCACTGTGCAAAAATCTCTTTCCACACGCGTGCAACCTTTTCACCGCCGCTGAGAGAATTTCTTTTTCCGCAGCTGCGCACCGTTGGAGTTCTTGTCACCGCGACGAGAACTTTCAATCCTGACCCCTGAGAATCTCAATTCCGAAAATCGTGGGAGAGGGGAGGTCGAACCCTGACACTCGTTCTGACTGACTGACCGAGCTGACCGGATCTAGAAACTTCCCATACAATCCCCTGCTGCCGCTGGAAAAAGAACGAAGAAGAAGAAGTAGAAGAAAAAGGCCGCGCCTTGTCCAGGAACGTGATGGTCGACCACAGCTTGCAAAGTTTGAGTCGGAGGCAGCACAGTGCTACAACCCCGTCCGCTCTGCCCTGTGGCTGACCGTCGACGAGCTTGTGTTCAGCGCGAGCGCCAAGCCCCAAGGTGCGCCACGCCTTGATGCTTTGGTTTGGGATATCGGTAGCCACTTGACCCGTAGGCCCGTGGCTCTGCAGTACCGCCGAACACGTGAAGCTTGGCTCCCGTGGAGCAGGCTTTCCCTGGTACCAGTGCTGGAAAAAAGAAGAAAAATACACACCGACCGAATTCTGCACGTCTTTAGTTCCTTCTCGTTTTGCAAAAGCTTCCGCTTTGCAGGACTCGAGGTGGCGTTCGTCGAAGGAGATGAGCCAATCCGACCGTTTATAAGCGCAAGCTCCAACTCCGGAAATGTTCGTTTCCTCTCCGAATGCAGGGGTCCAGTTGGGAGACTGACAGGTGCGCGGCTCCTAGTGAGTACCATGATGCGACCCACGCCATTTTCTATCTTTTATTGTTTTCTTTCGCCCCGCCCGCACTTGCGCTTTAACTTGCGCCCAAGCTTTGATCCCAAAGTCATAATAGCCTGCAGTCTGTGGATACATCACGTGCGAAGAGATAGCCGCGTCGCCGGCGATGCAGATTATCGCCACAGATTATTTGCAATCTATCCAAACTGTCTGTGGCCTTTGGAAGGTTGATTGGCGCAGCCCTAGCATTCTTTAAAACTGGATACTTGGAACTATGAGCAGTGCAACCTTCGTGCTGTCCACTGGCCGTAAACCTGTACACACAACAAAAGGCGCTGGCCAAACGCGCGCACGCATCCTTGTCGATGGTGTCCGATGCGGACAATTCGCCTTAGTACATTCCCGCACGATCTTATAAAACCCCAGAGGGGGTCCAGATTTCTTGCGGTGCATCGTGTACAGTCCGGCATGGGACCGTCCACTTATTTTGGTTGGCGCTTAAGAACTGTTCACTCTGAAAACAGGGCGAGCAGTTGCCACCGATTTTACGAAGAATTCCCGTTGTTGAGTGTTTGAATCAAACAATCAAAGTGTCCTGATGGTAGAGAAGAAAGCAACCCAAAAAATCTTCCGAATGTTAGACAGGGGTGTATGTAACTCGGGACCCCGGACCCTGGGTTTTTGAAAACGCAACTTTTTTTTCACTTTCATACAGGGATTTCTGTCTCAACTTTCATTGCACATGCACTTTTTTTCTAGGTTTGGTTCGTTTGTAGTCGGAGAGGTTGGCCTGTGAAGGACTGGCATCTGCACCTGTGCTCTCACTCTTCGCAGGAATCTGCTGCAGGCTAACAAAATCAACTGACAATTCAACGTGGTGCACATCTCAGCAAAAGCGTCGGGTTCTTTCTGGGTCTTTCGACCGCGTACAACCCGAACAACAAGAAGCAGTTTCTGGAGCTTACTGGTCACCCTGGTTTCAAGTCGTGCTTTGCGGTGCTGCAGCTGCTCGCGACAACGGGATTAATACTGTGTGCCATAGATGGCCGTTATATAACGTTATATAACGTTATATAACGTTATTCCCGGAGTTATTTGTTACCCCCCCCCTAAATCCAGAAAAACCGTTATTGACCGTTATAAAACCGTTATTTGCCATTTTTGGTCGAAAAATAACGTTATTTGACCGTTATAACGTTATATAACGTTATATAACGTTATAATAACGGTATAATAACGTTATATAACGTTATAATAACGTTATATAACGTTATAATAACGTTATATAACGTTATATAACGTTATATAACGGTTTTTTACCAATCCATGGGAGGTCACACTGTCCTCCAGATTTTGGTCATTTTTGGCCATTTTTGCCACATTTTCCAGATTTTGGCCAATTTTGGTTATTTTTGCCAATTTTTCCAGATTTTGGTCAATGTTGACCAGTTTTGCCGTGTTTTCCAGATTTTGGCCCATTTTGGCCGTTTTTACCGATTTGGCCAGGATTGGCCATTTTTGCCATGTTTTTCAAAAATTTGGCTATTTTTGCCGATTTTTCCAGGTTTTGGTCATTTTTGGCCAGTTTTGCCATGTTTTCCAGACTTTGCCCATTTTGGCCGTTTTTGCCGATTTTTCCAGGGTTTTGGTCATTTATGCCCTGCCCCTCACCAGAGCTATTCTTGTCTGAGTTTCTTAAACCCGCACAAGCTCGAACAGGCAGTCCGTGCGCGGAAAAAAAAAAAGGTCGAAAGACACCAATCTGTACACCCATTCGGGATCGTCGGAAACACAAAAACACGTGTACCGCCCCACCCGCTTCGATTTCAGCCACACTAGTCTTTCCAAAGGGAATATCGACTATGCCTGCGAAAAGCTCCCCGAAGGTCCAGCCGAAGCCGAAGGTTCAACCTAAAGCTCAGCCGAAAGCTCAGCCGAAGACCCCAGGTACACAGCGCAAACGGCCTCGCGCCGAAAGTACGGATAGCAACAGCAGCAGCAGCAGCGCCTCGGTTGCAAAGGCGCGACGCGGAAGGAAGAAGGTGGCGGAAACGCTGCGCGTCGAGGCCTTGTCCCGCGACCTGGCATTGACTGGCCCCAGCGTTCTCCCTGTCACGAAACCACCAAGTAAGAGCCCGGAACAACGATTCATCGACCGGATCAAGAAAACCGACCCCGGGCTGGCTGGGTTCTACGGGAAGCGCCAGCTGTGACTGCTCGACTTTGCATGTCTCGTGCTCATCATGCACCCATATTTGGTACTGGGACCTTGTCTGACTGGCATAGTACGCAACGGTCTGCCGAGTGGACAAGCTTGGACAAGTTGGACTCCAGTGGCCGGATCATGCTGGTGACATCTGCTGCCTCACGAAGGACACTGCAAACGACCGTTACGGGCCACCGACTGAGGGACACGCGCCGGAAACCCAAAACTGCAGACATCCACATCCCAAGAACAACATCGCACAGTGAAAGAGTCATGTGAATCCGGAAGGATCGCGTTTGTCGCGCTTGGGTGGAAGTCCGCAAGAAAATAAGTAAAAGAGAAAAAGCTCTGGGGAGGGGCTATACGGACCCCTGAGGACCGGTTACTACGAATTCTTTTCGGACCAGGGTTTGTTTCCGAACAGTTTTTGTGACCGGGATCCAAAAATCGGCAAAAGTCTGGAAAAATTGGCAAAAATGGCCGAAATTGACCAAAATCTGGAAAATCGGGAAATCTGGAAAAATCGGAAAAAATAAGATCTGACCAAAAATGGCAAATGGCGGCAAAAAAATGGCCAAAATCGGAAAAAATGGCCGGAAAAAATGGACCAAAATGAGGAAAAAATGACAAAAATCTGGAAACATGGCCAAAATCGGAAAAATTCTAAAAACCGTTATTTGCGTTATTTTTTCCGTTATTTTGCGTTTTCGACCGTTATATAACGTTATATAATGAGCCAATTCACCTACCCCCCCTGAAAGCGACTTGAGCTCGATTACACTCGATTACGCGTCGATTACACTCGATTACACTGATGCAGATTATCGCCACAGATTCTTTGCATTCTAATCCAAACGATTACACTCGATTACGATCGATTACAATCGATCAGCTTTTGGTGAATTGGGGGGGTACTGTAACAATTGATTAAACACACAGCACTCAGCCAATCCTGATTAGCCGATGCAACGTGTCTATTATCGAGCCTTCTTCTGGGGCTAAAGATGCTGATAGCGCGATCATCGAATATCGAACAAAAAGAAGCATATTCGTCTGAAAAAAGGATGAGGAAGTTCGGACTGACTTGTGGAAGCAGGTTGTCGAGTGCATAGGGGCTCGGGTACCCGTTTTCCCGTATTAGCAACCTTTGCAATTTAGCGCAGCTAATACTCGAGCCTTTTGGCATTCCCTGCGGGGCAGTTCCAGGCGATAGGGCAAGCGCTTGGCAGACACCCTGTCCTCGAAGATGTCAAGTTTCTGTTTGTGGGTTCGATCTCCCTGGCGACAACAAGGCGGTTGAAAACGGAGGCTAATCTCACCTTTAGGCACTGCAATGTCACGCATGCCATTGTCAGACGCTACCGTCTGGCATTGCGCAATTCGTGCCATAGTCGTTGGGGGTATTGACAAGGGGGTTCAGTGGACACTCATCTGTTGGCTCCTCGTTACTGCCGACGTAGATTCCGGGATGTCTGCTTGGCTGCACGCGGCTTGTGGTGTTGCTTCGTTCTTGAACTTTTTCTTCGGCTTCATGCGGTTCATCGTCCCGGCCTGCCCCTGGTACACGACTCGTCTCGTCTCCGTAGCTCGTCTATCCTGCTTCACTTCGTGCTTCCATCGAGCCTACTTGCGCTGTCACATTCCGATGGGTAGTGCGTCTGCGGGAGGAACCTGCCGTTATTGTGGCTGACACACCCTGTCCCTGCGGCCTTCATCGCTGTCTGCTCTAGTACGGCCACTGTGGGGGGACCTCGTTGCTCCTTAGCTGGATCGCTAGCTCGATAAGAAGAGCTGGTGTGTGGGCACAAGCGAATGTGGTTGCGGTTGCGGGCCGGCCGGCGTGACTGCGAGCAGACAGGCTGCATGCGCGTGGGCCCAATCGCGCCATTCACGCGGTACTCCAAAGGCCTAATCGGGCCGGGCCGGCACATACAGATTGCGACCGGGGCCAGCGTCGCACCTCGGTCTCGTCCCTTACAGCCGGAGCACGTGGCTCTCCCCAAGCCTCTGGGAAGGTGGCGGAGCTGGGAAGACGCGAGAGAAACCCAAAGTAGCGGCGGCCGACCTCTGTCTGCAAGCACGTCTCTGGCAGGGCAGTCGGCACCAAACGGAGCACAGTACCTCTTCCAAAGCAGTCGGCTGAAGCGGAGCACAGTCAATGGGCATTCAGAGAGTGCAAAGCATGTCTCTTGTAGGGCAGTGGGCAGCGGGCTTTGAGGGAAAGGTCAGCGCGGTAGCGATGACCAGGAGAACACATACAGATGGGTGGGGAGAGGCCCTGGGACTAAGGCGTGACTACCCCCGTCCCTGTCCCTCCCAGGGCGCCACCCCGAATCTAGCCTGGCTCCACCACGGTGAAGGCCCACACCTGCGGTTTCCGTCCCTCGTATGCTTGTGCTTGGCACTTCTTGGGCCAGACAGTGGTCAACATGGTCGCTCATGGGCCAGCCAGGGGTCCACCAGTGGTCGAACCCAAAATACTAGTGTCAATTTCGATCACACTCTACAACGCTCTACTACACTCTA
>JAPJBO010000615.1:0-138573 GCA_030068145.1 Diplonema papillatum
TAGGATCGGCCTACTGAAGACATGGTAGCTGCAACCATCACCCGTCCGCCTTAGAGTCTGACTGATCGACCACTGACGTGGCACTGTAGAGTCACCACAGAAGATGAATTTGTCGCCCAATTACACTGCGTTGTTAACAACTTGGGGGGGGGGGGGGGGGGGGGTTGTGGGGCGGATACCTGAGGAAGACTTAACATACGCACTTTGCCGACCCCATGCGGACGGAGGGGAGAAAGACTTAGCTCCACAACACTGCCTTTCCGGCCTGTTTAATGCTGGCATCAAGCTTTCTTCGGGGGGAGAGTGAAGCAGTAGTTGAGGCTAATCTTTTGGCCAATCTGCAGGGCCTTCTGAGGGGGGTGCCGGTATGGGGCCGGTACGCGAAACCTTCAAAAGATAATCACGTTGTTTTTGGGGGTTCGCGTACCATACCAAGGGATTAGCTTCTGTACCAAAAACCATACCGTAATGGGTTCAAAGTTTGAAAACCATACCGTAATGGGTTTCAAAGTTTGGAACCTACCGTAATTCGTTCAAAGTTTGGAAAACCATACCGTAATGGGTTCAAAGTTTGGCACCATACCGTAATGGGTTCAAAGTTTGGATCATGTACCGTAATGGGTTCAAAGTTTGGATAACATACTGTAATGGGTTTTGGCCCCCCCCTGGCCCCCCCCCCCCGACTCCGTTTCCCGTGGTGACCCAAATACCGCGAGACGGGGGTGTCTGCCCTCCCCCTGTGCACAAAATCTGGATACAGACCAGTTTACCAGTTCCGGGCTCGGGGGTCGAGGTCAGAGCTAGTACGCTGAAATAGTGCTGGAATGGGAAAAAAGTTGGCGATAGTGCTGGAATGGGCAAAAAGTTTGAAAATGGTGCTGGAATGGGCAAAAAGTTTGAAATGGTGCTGGAATGGTAATTGGCCCGACAACCGTGGTCTAAGGTTACTAGTAACGACGACAAAGCACGCTGATATTCTGGGATACGCAGGAGGACAGCAACGACCCAGCAAACGGCAGAGCATTTCACAATTACGACAGCTCTTCTACTCGGTGTGCAAGCTACCCCGTCACCAGCGAGTTTGCTTGCTTGCTTGCTTGCAAAGTGCGCAGTGCGCGGCCGTTGAGCGCAACTACACGGCAGCAGGCATAGGACAGCAGGAGCACACTGACAGTGTGACTGACAGTGTGGGGGCTGGCACCACAGCACCGGTGCTGGCACCGGAGAGCACCGGCCGGTGCTCTCCGGTGCTCTCCGGTGCTGGGTCTGGTATTTTACTTCAACCACCCCGTAGCAGACCTTTTTCAACGAGTTTTTGCTCGCGAGCAGCTCCGATGAAGAGAGCCGTGAGAAATGGATCCGGCGACCAAATAGTATGTGCGCGTTTCTTGGGTTCGTACGAGGTAAAGAGCACCGGGTTACGGCGGATAAGGAACCCGCCAGTTTTGCAATGATAAATCCCCTGTTTTGTGACATTCTTTTGCTGGCCCGTAGAGCAGACCTTTCTCGTCGACTTTATGCTCACGTTCAGCTCCGATGAGGAGATTTGTGCAAGATGGACCCAGGGAACCCATAGTATGTGCGTGGTTCGTTGAGGCTTTCCGATGTTCAGGGCACCAGGCATGAAAACTACACCGCGGAATGCAAAACTTTGCATCACAGAATCACGCCAAAACGGTCAAAACTACTAGTGCAATAGTGTTGTTTCGTCGGGGTCAAATGTCAAAAAACGCGCCCTGCGGGAATTGATAATTTCACGTGCACAGGCATTTGAACCAGGAAATCTGAAATGGAAACTTCGATTTCCACGATTTCCGTTTTCACGCGGATCCACGTCCCGGTCCCTGGCTCGACGAACCACGTACCAACTCTTTGGCCCCCGGGTCTATTATCCACCGATCTCTTCATCGGAGCTGATCTCGAGCAAAAAGTCGTCGAAAAAGGTCTGGAACTGTGGACCGGCTTCCAGGAGCCAGGATCAGGCCCACAGTCGTAATGGGGAAGCACCCACTGCGACCCAGACTCAATGGGGGAGCGTGGGGTGCAACTCAAAAAATTTCTGCTCAAAAACCCGAGAACGAGGCCCAAACGATGATTTCAACGCTTTTTTTTTTTTTCGTTTTTTTGAGCTTTTTGAGGTGTTAAAACCGAAATTATTTTTCCAGCACCGGAAAGCACCGCCAGCACCGCGGTGCCCGGTGCTGGTGCTCAGCACCGGGCACCGGCCAGCACCGGTGCCAGCCCCCACACTGTGACTGACTCCCTGTACCCAACAGCTGTCACTGAGTGGCACTGTTACACTTGTTGCAATCAATGTCCGAAAGAGTTCAAGAAGGAGCCAAGAAAAGTATCCGAGAAAAGTAGCGGGGGCAATCTCTCACACGTCTTGGAAATTCCTCGCGGGCTCCTGTAGCACCCCAGCCAGGGCACAAGGGAAATGGCTTCTGGTGGCTGACTTGCCGACAATACCAGTCCCAGCCTGCCGGGCAGCACGGGCCGCAGGCCCGCGGCAGGGAGCTCAAGCTCAGTCACCATCCGCCAGCTCCTGACTATTATCAGACGGCTGACACTTTTCTTTGCAGCTTTCTAGCATCATTCAAATCTGATTGGCTGCGGCGGTACTTGCCGCTCTCTCCCACTCCTCCTCTGGGGTCATTGAAGAGGCTCGGAGAGCGCCGGTCGCTGGTTGAGAGGCCCTCTCAGAGGGTTTTCGGACAGAAATGGTAAGCGCTTTGCAAGTAGAACGGGTCTGTCACTCTCGCCAACCTGAATTATGCACGATTCTGTGTGCATAATGCCTACTACTACTTTAGTAGCAGTAGAGTTTTAGTAAACCGTTTACCAATGGTACCCCAGGGTGCGCAACCAGGATGCCGAGCCCAGGGTGAAGCAGCTCACCAAAATGCTGGCCCAAAAACCTGTCAAAATCATCAGAAAATGTGTTTCAGATGCATTTTCTGGCCGAAAAAGCTAGTTCCACGCGGTTTTCCGTGGTACCTAAAGTTTGCATAATTAGCCACAAAGGCAGCCACAAGGTTTGTGGCTACTTTGTGGCTAAATGGGGCCACAATGTGGCAACCTTGTGGCTGACAGCTATGTTGAACGTCCCAGTGCAAACGACACAGAAGACGACGCCGCCACCGATGCGCACCGCCCGAAACAGCCCGCCCCGTAGGGAGGGGACGGCGATCGCTCGCGGAAATGGCGAAAAAGCTTCTTCTGCTGGGGGTGACGTAGAGACGAACCCCGGACCGCGAAGTTTGACGATCGCGACGTTGAACCCTACCTCGTTGCTGGGGTACCTGCCTGCGGTAACATCCATCCCTGCTGATGTTGTACGTTGTCAGGAGGTGTCGCTTCTCGAGGCGAAGAGACCCGAAGCCGAGCTGCATCTCGAAGCGTGGAAGTGCCATTGGGGGGCGGAACCGCTCGGACGCAAATGCAGATCGTCCGGCATCAGGTCGGAGACGAGCGCGACAAACGGAGGTGTCTGCACACTGGTCCGGAAGCCTGTCCCTGCGTACTCGCCCGCCACGCTGCATGGTATGACAGGAGCCGCCTTCGCCGACGCGCGCCTTCTGCACACGGCGGTAGCGACGGGAAAGGGAAGCACATTCGTCCACGTGCTCAACGTGTACTGCCCGTCGGGAAACGGCAGGGCAGAGTGCGATCGGAGGGAAGCGCTGCTCGAGAGCGTCCTCTTTGCCGCGGCGGACAGCCTAGGCGACGTGCCGATTGTCGTGATTGGTGACCTCAACACCGATGAAGAACGATCCCCGGTACTTCGGAAAGCACTGCGCAACGGATGGACGGATTCCGCGCAACTCCACGAGGCAAACACAGGCACACCGCCGGACCCTACATTCACGACGACCGGAACCATGGGAACGCGGATCGACCGGATTCTGCTGAACAGGGTATCAGCACTGGCGTTCGCAAGCTGTAAGACGACGGTCGTGAACGTTCCTGGGCATAGGTTAGTATCGGTGACCCTGGACTTGGAAGCGTTTGACCAGCGAGTCTTACGCTACCGACTACCGAGACCTATTCCGGTAGGACCGCAACAGCAGCGAGACGCGTCGCAGGAAGGCCTGGCCGCGGCACGCCGGCTGCTCGACGAATCTCGGCTCGCACAGGACATCGCGGACGGGGACGTTGACGCAGCATGGCGAGAATGGGCGGGTGCAGCGGAGGCGTTTCTACTGGACTCATGCAATGTGCAAGCATCGGAGCGCCTGCGGTTCACAGGGCGGGGCCAACCGAGGGATCCAATACGGGCAAGGGCAACGGCAAGAAGTGCGGCCGACGGGACCGGGGCCGCTTCTGGGCTGCAGCTCCGACTGCGAAATGCAATCCACAGACTGGAGCAGATCCAGAGATACCTGGCACGACCGGCAGGACCGGGCGCCTGCACAGTCCACATCCGAAACTGTTGGCAGAACTGCAGGAGGTTGGCCCGGGAGTGTGCGGCGCTACAAGACATCCCGGTAGCGGCATATGCGAACCTCCCGACCGCTCAGGAATGTGGAACCTTGCTGCGGGCAGTCCGGGACCGCAACAACCGGCTCGGACGAGAAGGCATGGCAGCCCGCCACGGCAAGTACGTCAGGGAGGCGGTGAACCGCGCCGACACGGACCGGCGAGGGCTTGCCGCCTGGTGCCGGCGGCAGCCGCGACGAGAAGCAACGACGCTGAGAACGGACCGGGTCACGGCGAACGTCGATGAGATGGATGCCGTCCTGCAGAGCGCGTGGGATCCGATATTCCGATCCTACAAGGAGCAGCCGGAGCCGCTTTACAACCTCTTTGCCGACCGCTTCAAGAGCTACATCCACCGGCAGCCGATGGAGGTGGAGGAGATAACGGGCGCAGACCTGCGTGCCCTGTTGATGAAAAAGAGTGCCAAAGGGGCGTGTGGAGTAGACGGGTGGAGAATGGCAGAGCTGAAGGCGTTGCCTGACCCGATGCTGGACGCCCTCGCGGAGCTGTTGAATCTGGTTGAGAGGACCGGCGAATGGCCACGGGCACTGCAAACAGCCCTGGTCACCATGACGCCGAAAGGTGACGACAACGACCCGGTGAAGATGAGACCGATCACGGTGACCTCCTGTGTTTACCGTCTCTCTCGAAGTGCTTCGACCGCGTGCCGCACGAGCTGACGATGCGCCTGATGCAGGAACTCGGGCTGCATGAACGAATTATGACGCCACTGCGGAATATACGGGGTGCTCGTAAGGCGTTTCAAACTGCCGCTGGGAGTCGGGGACGAGTTCGAGGTGACGAACGGGATCCTCCAGGGCTGCCCGATCTCAGTCATCCTCATCAACGCGTTGCTCTCCATCCCAATGAAGGCGGTGAAGGCAGAAGCACCCGGATTGCTCACTGAATCGTACGCGGATGATGCGAATCTGATGACGAGGATCTCGGAAGCAGCCCTCCAGAAGGGAGTCGACGTAGTAGACGAGTTCTGCCGGCTCACCGGCATGGCGTTGAACATGGACAAGACGTTTGTGTTCACGACCGTCCGTGATTACGTGTCGCGACTTCAGCTCCGGAGCACGGGGAGGAAGTTTCCCCAGGCGACAGCGCTAAAATGCCTTGGGGCCAAACTGAGCACCTCACGGAAGGGGCGCGACCACAACGACACGGCCAGGCTCGAGACCGCCACCAGCACCGCCCACAACCTACGTCACGTCCCGATTCCGCAACCGAGCAGAGTGCTCTTAGTACAATCCGCGATCCTCCCAGCCGCGCTGGCGAGAGTACCCTTCGCCCCAACGACCAAGGAATCCGTTGAGAAGCTGACGACCGGAGTCATGTCGGCGGTATGGGGGACGAAGAACCCGAAGCGAGCACCCGAGGCAGTTCTGGGAATCCTCGAGAAGGCGCATCTGACGGATCCGGCGACCCGGATGGCCTACAGCATAACGGGGCAATTCTACACCGCATGCCAGAGACTCCCGCACCTCGTACCACAAGCAGCAAAGATACGGGAGATGTACGGGCCCCGCGTGACGGCGGCGCTGGGACCCGTAGGAATCGCTGTGAAGTACGGACTGGAGCCGTGCGGTCACGACTGGGCAGGCGGCCCCCTCGACGATGTAAAACGAAACGGTGAACCGTACTTGCCATTGGGCAAGTCCCCAGCAGAGCGGAACCACGATATCCGCTCCGACCTGAAGACGCGGCTGCGGGCGAGACTCGTCGCGAGGCGCGGCAGTTATGCCGGCATCGCCGACGTCGACCTTGACGCCACCAACGCGCTGTGGAAATCGCGGGCCTGCCCACCCCAGACCGCGCGGCTCATCAGAGTGGCGATCGCCGGAGGCGTCAACACGGCGCAGCACACTTCGCGGATGCATCAGGGAGGTGACCCCGCATGTACGAGCTGCGGCAACGGGAGCGTCGAGGACGAGGCGCACATCTTCTGGCGGTGCGGTGCCTACACCCCGATCCGCGCGAAAGCAGAGTACGCGGCGATCGTAGCCGCGGAAAAGAGGGACTGGCCCAGGTGCCTCCTCGAGCACGGAATTGCTACGACGCGCACGAGAGATCTGGTCGGGCCGGTTCAATCCCTCATGGCGGAGATCCTGGCAGAACGTGCGAGGCACGTCAACCAAGAATGGAAGGACCGCAAAGCGAGAACTCCGTGGGAGCTTTGCGGGCAGAATCCGGTGCGAAGGTACGATTTCCCGTATCAGCGGATCGCCCCGGCTTGGGCGTGGTTACGGTACTGGGACGAACGGACCTTCCTCGCCCTCGTGGACTGGCTCGCGGGACTTGAGTGGTCATCGACCGGCGACGTAGCATCGGTTGAGCTCGCTGTCGACTTCGAGTTGTATTCCGGCTTGGACGTACGGCTGCCCAAGAAGGAGGCGAAAACGCTTCGCGAGAAAGCGAACGGCATGCGATGCATGATCAGTGCCGTCATGAAGCTGGCGGCCCAGCAAGAGCTCGGCGGCTGCCTGCCCGGATCGATAAAGGCGGTGACCACGGCACTGTCCTTTATTGGACTGCCCAGCCTGCCGGGCCTGGAACCCAGACCCCGACACCGGATGCCCGCTACAGGAGGAATCGTCCAGGAACAGTTGAAGGGGAACGGAGCCTACGACAATGGGCCCGTGTACAACGACGAACGACGCGCGAGGGCAGGCCGGTGGCCCGCCCCCCAGAGACCTGCCGCAAACCCGGACCCCGTCCATTTTCTGGGCGCGGTGGTCGACAAGAGGAACGCGACGAAGTGCGTCGCGCACTACAAGGGGAAGTGTGAGATCTGCCGCCGCCTCGGAGACAAACAGGGGCCCACCGTGCAGGCGTGCTGTCGGCACCACCACGCCGCCGACGACGGGCTACCCATCGCGATCTGCGACCGACACCGAATGTCCAGGTGCGCGGTCTGCAACACGCCGAAGACATGCTGTGCCGCAGGGCACCACGGGTGCCGCGAACACAACCGCGGCCCGTGCGAAGGGTGCCGCCAGCTGCCGACGCTCGCAGAGCGACGACCCGCCGCGTGCTGCGGCAAAGGGCACCACAGTGCCGACGAACCGAAGGCTACGAAGCCCGCCGCACCACCCAACACGAACACGCCGGCGCCCGCGGCCACGCCGCGCTCGCCTGCGGCTGAGCAACTGTCCGAGTCGCCCAGGAAGGGGCGGAAGCGTATCCTGCAGGAGACCCCGCGACCGACCACCCACCGGGGGCCGAAGCGCCCGGCCAAGAAAGCAGCGACGCGGCAACGCACGCGAACGGCGCGGTACCTCACCAGCTCACCAACCTCCCCGCCTTCATCACCGTCATCATCACCGTCGCCCAAGACGTCATCAACGGGGAACATCATCCCCATACAAACAACCCTTCCGCGCACGCCAACCGGCGAGCCCAAAGACGCGCCTCCCAGAAGGAGGCGGAAGCGACCCCTGCAGGAGTCCTCGAAGCTCGCATCCCCGACAGGGAAGCCACGAAGATCGAAGCGATCGCGGCAGGCCGTGAACAACTCTACGCTCGATCACGAAATGGAATGCCTGACTTCTTCCCCATCGTCGACCCGGAAACAGCCAAACCGGCCCGGAAAGTCCGCACCGCGAAAGCGAGCGGGAATTGAACTTGACTTGGAAATGACAAGTTTGACCACATCCTCATCATCGTTGACTCTCCCGACGGACGACGTCATAAAGTAACACTAGCCCGTGAACAGTGCTCGCCTGCCTTGATGGCACTTGCACCTTAAAGAACTCAATGCTCAACTTGTAGAACGTGGTGGGCCCAACACTACACTCCACGAAGGAATGTACTTGGTGTCGGTCACAAACAGTCCCGGACATGGCTAGCCATATCCCATAACGAAAGCGTGCACTAAATATACAACCCGTAACCACATAGCCCTTTCTTGCTCTAAGAGAACCCATTCATGAACGGTCACACGGAGACCCTAAAAACCCGGAATTTCAAGCGAACTTTAACTTGAAAAACTGGAATGTTCGAGAATGGGCAAAAAGTTAAATAGTGTTCGAGAATGGGCACGAGTGTAGAAAAGGTGCCGATACATGCCAGGGATAGCTCTTTCCGTCCCGCAACGTTTTTGCCAAATTTCCTCTATTGTTGACCCCCAAGTGCCTGTACACCAGACTTTCAGCACCCAGACTTTTGAAAACCCGGTTTTCTTTAGCCTCCCCCAGCAAATACAATATTATACCTATTGTATTTGACCCCCCCCCAGTAGTCTGCGGTCAGGATACCGAGCCGGGACGTAGCAGCCAACCAAAAATGCTGGCACCTTGGCCAGGGTTCGAGGAACGGATCCGACGGAAATCGGAATCGGAAATGGCGAACCCAAAAATGGCTAGAATTTTTTGGATGTATGGGTGGTGAGTTCGAATCCTACCCAGCAAATGGGCAAATTTTCAATGTTCGAGAATGGGCAAAAAGTTACTGCTAGTCACACACAACTGTCACAACACAGGTCGATTTCCAAGTGCGCCCTGGCTCCAAGTTAGCTTCCATAGCCCTTGCAGAAGACTGTGACCTGGCATCATGTGACGCAAATCACGTCGACGGCGCTGCATTAGCTCTGCCAACCCGCATCAAGGTACTCGGCGATAGTTTGAAAATTGCGGGACAATGCACAGCAGCCCTGCGACTGAAAACACGAGTCGAATCCTCTCCGTATTGCACGCTTCGCGAGCTTTGCTACTTGCACGTGCGAGGCTGAGTCACGGCAGGCGCGTGCACATGAATATCCGCGACGTGGCCCTTGTAATCCTCATTGCTCGGGACGTTTCTCATTACCATATTCTCGCTCTGTTCTCGTTCATTGTCTCCCTACGAGAAGCCGGCACAGATGTCGTGTAGCAGGACGCTCGGCAGAGCAACAAGAAGTACAAGCAGTAATACGGAGAATAAGCGGCCTCGGCGTGATCAGGAAAAACAGGACATCCGGCAACGACTATATATAAAAGGAAACCATGGACTTGCGTTCGACTGTTTAGAAATATAGTGCACGCCCGCAGATTGCACTCTGTATGCACCAATCTCGTGGCCTAGCATTGAAGGTGCTTATTTGAAGAATCCGACACGTAATTGCTTGTTTCTACGGGAAAGTGGGCGCCAAATCAATTTCAGAAACATAGGGCCTCCAGGGAGGTGCCAAGGAACCAAGAACGGGACTACATTGTTTTCTGCGCTGCAACAGTTTGCGGTGTACAACGAGAAGGGGTGAAGGTGCTTGGGCATGGCCAGCCACCGCACGAAATGGGATTCGTGGGATCACCCGGATGCTTGCGACGAGCGCAGAGATGAGCCGGGAACGCGGCTGTGCAAAGAAATGGCCGGAAGCAGAGCGGCTAGGAAGCATTACATGGATGTCATCAAGAAGGTGTCGTTTGCGGAGCAGAAGGAGAACAGCCGATGGGAAAAAGCGCGTGGGCGGGAGCAAGTCCGCGTCGACACCCGCAAGCGGGAGGCCGCCAAGGAAGAGGAGGCGAAGAGAAGGGGTGTCTTCGAGACACATGTGCCGAAGCGGCACACGACGCTACTCGCTGAAGGAATGTGGGTCGCTTTAAACCTGACCGCCGCCTCCCTTCGTCCGGAGTCGTTTGCCCAGGGGCCAGTATGGATGCTCGTCGGTGCTGTGCTCACCGTGTTCTTCTCGATCTGCTTGACAGCTTCCAAATGGAGTCCCGAGCTATCCTCGTTCCTCGCGCACCCGCATGCCTTCCTTCGCCCGTTCCCAGCGACCCACGTCGCCCTGTTCACTGCAAATGCAGCATTAGCCGCCAGCGCTGTCTGGGGTCTTTCTTTGGGTGACCGATCCCTAGTCCACGCTATCATTCTCGCCTGCTCCGTCAACCATGCGCTGTCCGTCATGCGCGATGCCGCAGTAAACACTCTCCAGAAAGCCGCAGCCGTCACACTGGGAAACCTTTCATCGTAACAACTGAATTCCAGCATCTCATAGTGTGGGAACTTCACACAAATCGAAAGACACACTTACCTGTCGAGAGTGAGGCGCCTGTGCAAGTGCCGTCCGCGTCACGCTTCGTGCTTGCAAGGGGCGCTACCGGACCGCTTGTCTTGCTGTCTCTGTCGAGCAGGTCAGCCCAAACATCGTCAGCTGGTCACAGTGAGCCTGATCAGGCAAAACATGATTGCCTCGTGAGCAAACGGGGCTGCCGTATCGACTTTCCCGGTCCTCTGCTCCCTCGGAAGGGTCGAACCAACTACAGATCTGTGTCCCCTTGATGTGTGAGTTTTGCGACAGCTGCACATCTGCAGACTGCATTCCTAATTCTAGATGTCGCGAATTGCATGCATGCTTTGACGGATTGGAGAAGTCCAATCCGTCAAAGCGATCGGCTGATCTTAGCACCGGGCGGAAGAGCGGCTCAATTGCTCGTACTCACAATCAAATTGGCGCGGCGATTAGTGGCGGAACAAGTCGCCAGGCTCTTTCTGCAACAAATGCGATCTAGTAGATGACGTACCTTTTCTTGATCCTTTCATTTCCAGATGCCGTGTTGGAGCTTCCCCCCCAGGGCTGCTGTTATAACTCTTACAGTTCTTGTGCGTCCGTCACACGACAGTGAACTCGAGATGTCAGGGGGGAAGGGGGGCAGGTCTTTTATTAACCTTTAACTAAACTTTCTAGACGAGACTTACCGACCTACCGGGTCCCAGCCAGCGGGTTTACCTACCGCTGGCTGGGAAGTCAGCCTGATCATCCTGAAGCCGCCCAACACTGCCGAAGTTCGGCTTACCGGGAGGTTCGATCCAGCCATTCCGGTCAGCACATAGCGGTATGGCGGTCGTGTTTACGGGGGCCGATAGGAGGTCATAATACCTTCAAATGTGGGGATTCCGGTCCAAAAATGGTATTCCTAGACGGGTCCAGACTCAGAGCTAAAGCTGGAGTTATGAAGCGGGAGTACCGCTTTTTTGGGTGTACATCAACACGCATTTTGGTTGTAACATGTCGAGTGAGACTCCGCTGCAGGAGGTTTCCGTTCCAGCAAGCTTTTTCTTGTTCCATGTCACACGCGTAACACTAAACCCCGATTTTTTATAGTGCAGGGGATGATAGCGGGTTCAACCTGAAACATGCATCGGGTCCGTGTCATCGACTCGCACGTAGGCGGCGCGCAACACGTTCCCGATCGGGTCCTCGTTTTCCGGCATGCTGAGCGTGAGGATCACATCAGACCTGGTTGGTCTGTTGCGAGTGAACGGGCGCACGACCCTCCCTTGAGTTTGCGGGGTCTGCAGCAAAGTCGGGAACTCGGTGAGAAGTTGAAAGAGGAGGTGCCGCTGGGATCCAAGGTCGAGGTGTTTTCCTCGCCGTTCGTGCGCACCGTCGCAACTGCGCAGAGTGCGGTTGATTGCTGGTTTTCACAAAGAGACGCAGCTTCGAAACCGGGTATCAACGTGGAGCCCCTCCTCTCGGAGAAGGCCCAAAACGTGGCCCACCGCTACAAGCTAACGACCTCGCCCGATTCTCCCAAACCGGAAGTTCTCCACCCTCATGAACTCAGCGCGGTTGTTCCGGCGAACGTCAACCTGGCGTACCGACCGCACTACAAGATCCACTACACGCTCGATGGCAAAGAGCTGCTTCCCAGCGGCCGTGCAATCTCCATGTCGAAACGTGTTGCCCAGCACATCCCGTCCTTTGTGTCCCGCCGGGAGCACGCCCGCAAAACGTTGATCCTCGCGACGCACGGCGGAGTTTGCCGCGAAATCATCCAAGTGCTCACGGGAGACAAGCTGCACTATCGCCCGGGCTACTGCCACTTGCACGTGCTCGACTGGTCTTCAGTCTTGAACAAGTGGGAAGTAACCACCTCGTGGCTTCCGGCCGGGTCGTTCGTACGGCCGCTGCCTTTCGTAGTACTCGCTGCGAGGAGCCAGGCCGCAGAAGGACAAGAAGACGAAGACGAGAATGAAGACAAGAACGAAGATGAGAACGAGAACGACAATATTTGAACGCGCAACGGGAAAACAGCCACATCATCGCAGTCAACACTCGCTGGTGCGATCGTGCTTTCAAAACTGGACACACAGGTTCAAAACGACAGTTAAATAGATACTCACCGAAACTCTCGACCGCCCATCATGCATTTGAAGAGAGAGCGATCCTGATTGGACCTACCCGCACTGACATCCCGCAAGTGAACTTCGAGGGCCGAATTTCCCTGATGCAGATCCATATCATGCCAGGATCTGGACCCAGGATGATAAATCTGGTGATCTAAGACCACACTGATGGAAGTACTCTGTACGACGATGAACCTGCATACGGTATATATCAAAAGGGCTTAGCTACACTCGGTGTTGTCCAGCTCTGGTCCCTCGCGCCCCTCTCTCTGTTTCTCCCTGAACTTCGTCTCAGGCTTATTGGACCAGCCGCGTTGCTGCCCCCATATTTGTGCTTGCCACCAAGCTAGGCCGCACTACTTGTGCCGATGAAGATGGGAGGAAAAGAGGCCGCAAAACTATGCCGCCCGAACAATAAGGGATGGTTGCTCTGTGGTCTCGTTTTGTACTTGAACAACAGGTCCACCCCCTGCCTTGATTTACGTTCGTCCAGAACTTCTCTGACTTCGTTTACGAAGTTCTTGATCCCACCCCTCACTCTCTCTCTCTCTCTCTGTTTCTCTCCCCTTCTCTTTGCCATTCTTGGTGTGTTGCTTGTTTTTTTTCATCGTTTGCCTCAATTTCTGCAGAAGATGTTGAACGTAGCTGCAGGGTATCGTGCTGGGTAGATACCGCTTCCAGACGGTCCTGCACCCGGCACACCTGCCAACCATCCGAAGCGCTGAGTTCCGCCGTGTGCTCTTCTTTTAGTTCTCTAGCTCTCCTCCTCAACCGGTCCGGCGTTTTCTTTTTCCCGTTGTGTCGTTTTAAGGGAGAAGGGGTCGCGGAAAGAAACTAAGCCAACAGGAACAGGAATGAGCGCGCCTCATCATCCAAATGGGTCCACGCGAGCCTTTAGCTGCCCATGTCAGTCTGTCTGGCCTCGTCCAAGATATGTTCGATCGTGCAATTCTGTTCGCGCACGACCTCTTGGGATTGTCGAAAACTTTTCGCCCCTGGGGACCTTTGTCCTTGTAGCTGCTCCCGTGTGCGTAAGTCGAGTTTTGAGTGCGTGATCCCCAGGTCTGAAAGGATCCAATCGCCTTCAAGACTTGTGAGATCTTGGTGTCGGTCACAAATTGTTTCGAACCTGACTTGCCAACGCAAGCAAGTAAAGTGTAAAAGAAAGAAGCCATGCATGCCCCCCCAAACCCAATGTTCAATTCACGAAGGGGAAAAGATCATCAAGCTTCCAACCTATAACTCCCGAAAGACCGACATAGTGGAACCGACCCCGTGGGTGGGCCAGTCTGTCATTTGCTGTCGTCAGGAAGGCAAACAGAAGACAGTAGCAGCAATGGAGGACGAGCAAGAGAAGGTCGGCCTCCTGCAGCAGAACCGGCGGTGGACAAACTACAGCACGATCGATGGTGGAGACCAGCCGCCGACGTGGCTTTCGAAGGTGCTGCCCGAGGGGTCGATGCAAGCAGGCGTGTTTAATATCGCGTCCGCGACCTTGGGTGCCGGGGCGCTGACTCTCCCGTACGCGTTTCGGAGGAGCGGGTTGGGGCTCGGGGTGATCGTGCTGTTCAGCGGGATGCTAGCGACTGTGTACTCGATAAAGCTCCTCATCACCGTGCTCGAAGCTGTCCGCTACTCCCCGGCGTGGACCGGGCCGAGGAACTTGGACTCGTACGAAGATTTGACCCTGCACCTTTTCGGGCGGCGAACGGAGTTTTTCGTCGAGTTCCAAATCATCGCTTTTTGCTACGGCACCGCAATAGCGTACATCGTCGCAGTGGGGGACATCCTCGACCCCGTCCGAAAGCTGGGTTTCATGCCTTCGCTGGTCAAGGACCACTACGGCAGGCAGCTCGTGATCATCGTGTTCTGGACGCTCTTCATGTTCCCGCTGTCCCTGCTGAAGTCCGTCAACTCTCTCCGATTTTCCTCGATGCTCGGTGTCGTGTCCATCCTGACCCTCGTCGCTGCGTGTGTATACCACTGCTCGATCAAAAGGCTGACAGACTGGCGCTTTGACTGCCCAACCGACGACCCGCACTGTGATGTCGATCTAAGGTGGTTCCGGTTCGACGGTCAGACTCTCCTCGCGCTCCCGCTCATTATGCTGGCGTACACGTGCCAGGTGAACGTGTTCTCCATCTACGGGGAGCTCAAGAACGCAACACCGCAACGAATGATGAAAATCTCGTGGCTGGGCATGTTCGGGCTGTGCTTCATGGTGTATGCCACCATGGGGGTCTTCGGGTACCTCGAGTTCCTCGGCGACACAGACGGCAACATCTTGAACAACTACGAGCCCAAGAACAACGTCTTCCTAGCTGTCGCCTTCGTCGCTATCGCGTTAACTGTTGTGGTCGCATTCCCGTTGGTCGTTTTCCCGTGCAGAGTATGTCTCCGCTGGGGTTTGCTGTTTATTATTATTATTTAGCTGGTTGTTATTGGTGCCCACATCCTGATGTGTTAGGGTGTCCGACCTCGGCATCTTACACGGTGCACTCGTAAGGCCAATCACTAGTCATTTTAAAGTGAACTTACTAGTAAGAAATCTTACTAGTAATATGACTAGTGCCACTAGTCATTCTTACTAGTACACTAGTAAGACTAGTGCACTAGTAAGAATGACTAGTGCACTAGTAAGAATGACTAGTGCACTAGTCATGTTTGCTAGTGTTTTACACAGTAAAGTCCATTTTTAGGCAGTGGATACGGCGTGGGTGTCCGACCCACGCTCGAATACTGTTCCGCAGGTTCGTCCTGCCGATGTTGTGCACGCAGAAACATGAATGGTGAACACTAGGTTGCCAAGCCACCTGCCGTAAGTGCGCACAACATTTCCAGTCGCCTGGCAGAGGAGTTTCCCAAGAACCTCTTGTGTTGTGAGGCAATGTTGCAGCGGAAGCCCTGCGCATGCGTTTCCGTGCAGCAAAGATGTTGTGGAGGACAGCCCCGTGGTCGGGCCAAGCTCGCCATTCACTGCTGTAGAGAGCCAGCTGGGCACACTGATGCATAGACATGCCGAATCGCATTATGTTCCCTGCAATGATGGCACCGATAGCGCGCGCTGTCGGTGCATGGTATGCATCCATTGTTGTTTTCCCCTGCGGTGTTTCGTGAGTGATAAGGCTGGCGATGCGGGACCGTACGAGAATCATACTACACAAAGTTACGTACGAACTATTGCAACGCGCCCCACCCTCTGGCCCAAGTGCACTCGCTGGTGAACAATGTGGAACCACCAGGATACTTTATGAACCACCAGGCCCCGACTCCTGTCCATCAGGGCTGCCATTGTCTTCGTCAACTGTCATCGTCATCGTCAACAGGACTACTCCCAACAAAAAACAAAATGAGCATGTGTTGACGATGATGTCAGCCCTGATGGACAGGAGTCGGGGTCTCGGCCAGAGAGGAGGGCGCGTTGCAATAGTTCTTACGTAGTATGATTCTCGTACGGTCCCACATCGCCAGCCTTGAAACACCGCAGGGGGAAAACAACAATGGATGCATACCATGCACCGACAGCGCGCGCTATCGGTGGCATCATTGCAGAGAACAGAATGCGATTCGGCATGTCTATGCGTCAGTGTGCCCAGCTGGGCTCGCTAATTAATAGCGAACTTGGCCTGACCATGGGGCTGTCCTACAACACCCTTGCTGCACGCGAAGCAGGGTTCAAGGCGATGGCCGACGAGTTGGTCGGGGATACCCCGAAGGCAATTTCGTTCCTGCTGTCCAAGTTTCCACTGGAGCAGGGTGGCTGCCCACCCGCAGTGGTTGTGACAATGGACGCGTACAAACCAGGCAACGCCTTCCGTGGGGCAACAGGGAGGCAGCGTCTTTGCTGTTGGACTGTCCGGGGACCTCAAGGCGACGCGGTTTCTTACTGTGTGCGATAAGCGGAAGCCTGCCTTCCACTCATGGTGGATCTTCAGCTGCCTGCCGCATCTGAGCGCTATTCAGGAAAGTACGTTCCGCAAGAACAGTGCAATCATTCCTCCGAGTCGATTTGTGTTTGGTGGAGACCACGCAGAATTGTGGTCGCTCTTTCGAGGCGTGGGCGGTGGCGGGCACCGAAGTGCCTTTTGTGCAACCTTGTATTGGGACGCGGTTGGCACACCTGCACAGATGCAAACGGCTTAGCATCCAGGAAATGCATGCGCAGGGCTTCCACTGCAACATTGCCGCCCGTATCACGGAACCAGCGCATGACATCACACCAGCCTTGCACCATGTGAAGGGCATGCTACGGCTCGTGATCCGAGGATACAGATGAACGGTGAGCGCAAAAGGTGGTCCGCCTGCACGTCCCAGAAGACAATGGAACGCGACTTCCAGGCAATCGAGCTGCAGACAAAGCACCTCAAGAGCCTGGACACGAAGCGAAGCGCGCCTGACCTCGCGCCCGCGTGTCGCAATCCCCTCCCACACCTGTACCAGTACGACAACATATTTATTTGCAAGTGCATCACTGCACGAAGTACGGTGTGGAAGCAAGCCGCAGAAAACCTGGAGGCCCGCCTCCGAAGGGCTGGTTTGGGTGCCCACGTATGCCGGAGAACTGAACGATGGGGACAGAAGTTTCGTAGCAGTCCTGCTCGTGAAGGTGTTCTTCTCAAGATTTGCATTTGCAACGAGAAGCCGTGGCACAACAACCCGACTTCCGATGAGGAGGAGGATCAGGACGAGGATGACGATGCGGACAGCAGCACAACCGACCCTGAAAACGAGAGCAGCGAGCACGGGTGTATTATCAGCCAGAAGAGCTACACGCGAATCCACGGCCTCTTCGCACACTACGACGCACACCACCGCCCTACAGTAACCTGCGAATGCACAACGCAATGTCCATCGTGCAAAAAGACAGTTCGCAAGGGCGGGCTGACCCAACACCTGCTGTACGTTCATGCTGAGAAGCTTGACAAGAAGGCCTGCCCCTGTGCATGCAGAAGGGATGCCCACATGCGCGATGCCCACACGGGTGGAAGGTAGTCTTACCTCCTCTGAATTCAGCACTCTATGCCACATGGCCCCTTCTTCCGTTGTTCCCCCCTACCCCACCCATCACACCCTGAGCACATACCCACTCCAAACACGTTCTTCTTCAATCCCCCACCCATCACACCCCAGACTTCGGGCCATGCTTATCCCATTCACTTGTTCTTCTCGGCAACCTGTTGTGTTCACCATTTATGTTGCTGAGTGCACAACAGCGGCAGGACGAACCTGCGGAACAGTATTCGAGCGTGGGTCGTACACCCACACCATATCCACTGCCTAAAAATGGACTTTACTGTGTAAAACACTAGCAAAAATGACAAGTGCACTAGTCATTCTTACTAGTGCACTAGTCATTCTTACTAGTGCACTAGTCATTCTTACTAGTGCCACTAGTAAGAATGACTAGTGGCACTAGTAAGAATGACTAGTGGCACTAGTAAGACATTTTCACTAGTAATTTTACTAGTAAGAACACTGAATTCCTAATGACTAGTGCACCGTGTACCTCGAGTCATCCTAGCAGCAGACAGTATCACGTATATTTCTCACCGACGTAGCATGGTGGAGTTTATGTACACACATAACACCGTGGGGAAGTCACAAGTTACAGAAAACAGAAGGCGAGACCAATCAAACCGACGGTAGCCAAACTTTAAAAGGGCTTCGCATGTCAATCGGAGACTTCAAGACGCCGACTTCTTACGCAAGGAGCAGTCTAAAATTTAGTAGTTGGCAGCATAGTACATGCGTCTCACTAAAAACTCCCTCCCTCCCCCAGTTTTCTTTCTTTTTTCCTCCCCTAATCCGTGCCTCGTAACACACAGCCGCCGAGCAACACGAAACCACCCAGAAGAAATCGGGATCTTCCTGACGAGCACGCAACCCGGTGAACATAATCAAGAGTCGAAGATTAGCGTCGAAACTTCCTGGCTTTTCACGCCGTAGCAGAACGACCACACCCTATCCAATCCCAAGCACCCCCTAAACGCGTTAGGGGACTTCACAAGGTTTCACAACGGAGTGACACATCACCCGAAACGAGCTGCTCCCTCTCACTTTCCTCAACCCCCCTCCAAACCCAAGCCTCTACGGTCAACCGGAGACTTTAAAATACCGACCTGCTAATCCAGAAAGTACATGGGTGTTAGGACCACCCTTAGCGAGTCTAGAGGTAACCTTTTGCTCAGTCCGGCGTTTGCGCAAACCCGAACCTTTTTGCCCAGTCCGTCGTTTGTGCAAACCCGAACCTTTTTGTCCAGTCCGGCGTTTGTGCCAACCCGAACCTTTTTGCCCAGGCCGGCGTTTGTGCAAACCCGAACCTTTTTGTCCAGTCCGGCGTTTGCGCAACCCCGGCGGGAACCGAACCTCCCACCCGTAGGTAAGGAACGTCGTCAACTGACGACTGTGCCACGCCGTTGTCCGCCGCGAGAAGTTTTTTCGACTAATTTTGAATTCTCAAAAATGCCAAAAAAAAACGGTAGAGATGCCCCCCGAAGAAGTTTGTGTGTGTGTGGATGTGTGTACTCTCGCACGCCGAGCAAGTATAAGTTTTTGCGTCGTCTCGGAAACTTTGCCACGCACTCAAAATCTTGCAGGATTCTATCTTTCAGCTGTGGATGGGCGCGAAGGCCGAAAACGACAGGCTGCAGCAGATCGCGGCGGCGGTAAATGCCCCCGGCGAGTACGAGGTATCCCTCTCATTGCTTCCCCCTCGTCTTATCCGATCGGCCGCTTCAACGGCAATGACAACCATTGCACTCAGAATTCCTGGCCTTTGGTTTATATACACGGTGGAGTTCGGCCCCAGAAGCTGGTTGAATAAGCGGCTCGCACCCGCTTTTAGGGTGTGGATTTACACGCGTTGTGGTTGCACACCCGCTTTTCGGGTGTGACGCGAGCACTCTTTAACCCCAGCTTCTGAGATTGGACTCACCGCGTACATGATTGCTGCGTTTGCTTGTTTGGACAGTTCGCATAGTAGCTCGTGTTCACGTTTAGTTTCCAATCAAGTACTCCAACCCAGGGTACAGGTACGTACGGGAAGGTCAGGATTCGTACACTAATGACCGACGCCTCCCCCTCCTCGCAAGAGAACGAGTGTAAAAGAAGTGGTAGCACAAACTACCAGACCAGTGGAGGCCACCGCAAAGAGATTTCTTACCTTTTCCTTATCCCTCAAAACCAGCACCAATAACAACGACCCCCTTCCTGCAAGCATCTGCTAACCATTCCACGCAGGTTACGTCGCGCGGCTCCTCGCATGTGTACATGCCTGGTCCAGGCGCTGCTGGTGGCTTGCCGCGGGTGTACCCCAAGCCGAGCAGCAAGCGCCACTACATTGTGTCGATCGCCATCTCCTTCTCCGCGCTCCTCTTCGCCCTGGCCATCCCGGAGATCCAAGTCGTGTTCTCGTTCCTGGGCGGCATCTGCTCGTCGTTTCTGTGCTTCGTGCTCCCGGCGGCGTTCATCAAAAAGATGCGCGCCATTGAAACGGAGTACTGGGACGCCCACAGAGGCGCCGTCAACTACGACGGCCACACTGAAGCCGCCGAGGAGGACGCGTATCCGGACCTCTGGAAGGGACCGGGCCTCCCCCATGATACGTGGAACAACATCGGCATCGAGCTGCTCTATTGGGGCGGAATGCTCGCCGGCATCGGCTCCACTGTGGTCACCGCGGTATCGCTCTAATCGTCAAACGATGACACCCGCGATGCATCCAACGGGAAATCTCCTTCCATTGCAATACCCTCACCGCAACCGCGTGCTCAAAACGGAAACAGCGTGGGCTGTTTCCGGTTCGCGCGTCTTCCGCGAGCTCTGGCAGCAGCAAGTCCCCCCCTAGTCTTGCTCACGTTGGCCGCCATGCAGCTCTTCGGCAGGTAGCCGATAGTCACAGTTACCCCTTTCCCACCTACCCTTCCTCCCAACGACCTCTACGGACAAACAGGAGAAACCCCGAAGTTCATACCTCAAACTACTCTAAAGAAAAGATAGGAATCTGCCCCTAACTTTTTGAACCATGCAATCCATCTCCGACGTTGGATCAGACGTGACATGCGTGGGCAGGGCAGTACTTGCGGAGTGCTGTCCAGTGTTGAAAAGTTCGAACCATGCAATCCGTATTCGAATCAAGAGTTGGATCCGCGCAGGCTTCCTCGGGAGCTATTCGCGGTGCGGGGCGGCATCCATTGGCCATGCCATCTCCAGCTGAAATGAATCAAATCAGTCCAGAAGACTGAATAACCAACCACACACACGCTCAATATGCTCAACTTCTCACTCCCGAGTCGTCCTTGACGGGCTCCCTCGCTTCGCACCATCGCTCCTGTCAAAAGCTAGAGGACAGTGAGCCAAGGCTCGGAAAGGCAAGTCATCAACGCTTTCTTCGGCGCTCGCTTTCTTTCCTTGTCTCTCCGGCCATGGGCTTGTGTGCACCTGTGTGGATGAGGGTTCACAGGAGCCACGTGAGCAAGTAGGTCCGTTGGTGACGCGGGCCAGGCCTACATTTCAGGGCATCTTGCACCGCGGGAGCGGGTTCGCTGGCCTGGCAGACGCTACCACACGAGCCACTTGTTGTGGTCTGTTTTTCACATCTGACGCGTTAAAAGTGTTCACACGTTTTGTCACGTGTTATCAGCAGTAACTTGTGAAAGCACACTATCATTCTCACAATAGGTGAGCCGGTCCATCGATAGACCGTGTTAGACCGAATAATACAGCACCGTACAATTCGATGCAGCTCTAGGACTAGAGATGGACCTGATAGACCGTGGTGGACCGTGATTCACTGTGGTTCGATGCAGTTTCAAGAGATAGGGACGGACCGGCTCAATAAGATGGCTAGCCATAACCCATAACGAAAGCGTGCAGCAAATATACAACCCGTAACCATATAGCCCTTTCTTGCTCTACGAGAACCCATTTATCAACGGTCACACGGAGACCCAAACCCCCCGGAATTTCAAGCGAATTTTAATGCCCTTGGAAATGATGAAAGCGTTGGGCGCCGATCTTTGACTTGGGCGCCGATCTTTGACCGTTTGTTGTTATTCTAATGCCATTCACGGTCGGTCGAACGCCGCTCTTTAACCGTTTATTGACTATCTGGTGGCAATTTGGGCGTTTGGTGCTATTCAAACAGCGTTTTCTGGTCATTCACAGCCGTTCAGTGTCAATCTCGTGCCACTTCTCAGGCATTCATGGTCATGCAAACAAGTTCGGTTATCCGATCGCTGTCATTCCGCCGCCGCTCTCTGGGCATTCATAGTCGTTTTACCGCCGCTCTTTGCCATGTGCTGTTATTCTGGCTCCGTCCTATGGAAATGATGAAGCGTCTGGCCGATCTTTGGGCATTCTGTTATTCTAGCGCCGGTCATTTGCAGTCGATCGAGCGCCGCTCTGTGGCCGTTGGCTCTCAGTCTGGTGCCACCCTTTATTATTGGATTCGTGGACATTCAAGCGCCGCTCGTAGGTCATTAGCTGATATTCTTGGCCGTCTCCGGCCATTTGCAGTCGCCGACAACGTTCTTTGGCCATTCACAGTCGTTCTAGCAGCTCTTCGGCCGTTTGCTGTAATTCTGGCGCCGTGCTTTGGAGTTTTGGAGTCGTTTTACCCCGCTTCCTTCGAATTTCGCCGTTCCCCTCCTGAGTCACTGTGGTTCCGTTTCCGAGACCGTATGCACATCAGCAAGGCGTGGCCCGGGAAATACCCGGCCAAGCTCGATCGAGAAGAATCTGCGCGAGTCGGAAATTTCCCAATGTACGTGGTGCATGCGACGTCACCTGAAGCCGAGTGCAAAGAATATCCACAACACACACACACACACACACACACACACACACACACACACACACACACACACACACACACACACACACACACACACACACACACACACACACACACACACACACACACACACACACACACACACACACACACACACACACACACACACACACACACACACACACACACACACACACACACACACACACACACACACACACACACACACACACACACACACACACACACACACACACACACACACACACACACACACACACACACACACACACACAGGCGCGTAAAGGGGAGGGGAGGTTGGCCCATCATTGTACCCTTTTTGTACCGATGGTTGGGCAACCTGCGCCGGCAGGGCCTTCAGGGTCGCTTGAACACAGCATCGCCGAGATTTTCACGACGTTCACGGTAAACAGCGTGGCGGCCATTGACGTGGCTGACGTCACCATCGCCCTCCGGATGCTGGGCATCGACATTCCGCGCGACCTCTACAGGAGCGAAATTCTGCCCGTATTCGCCGACAGCGTCGTCAACGGCCACGTGGGGCAGGACACATTCAAGCGCATAGTCCTCCACATCGTAGCGAACGAGGCACTGCTGAAGGCCAACACGGAGGTCGCATTCTCTCTCCTCGACATTGACCACCAGGGTGTGCTTGGCGCGAAGGAGCTTGCGGAGATTCACTCGGATCTTGTCGAGATGGGCCTCGAAGACGACCAGTTCTCCCTCGAGTCCATCGAAACCATGCTCCATACCGCATTCGCCACGGACCACGTCACGAAAGATGCGTACGCTTCGTTTCTTCAATCATCCCTGCACATAACCTGACGCGGCGTCGATTGGCCCGCGAAACGGGAAACAAAGTAGCTCTCAAAGTTAACCTGGGCAATCTCACGAGACGAATCGGCTGTGCTCGCGGAAGTTTCCCTCGTTACACTAGTCTCTCGCCCTCCACGACACTGACCAAGCACCGACCCGGCGCTGCTGAGCTCGCAGAAATTTGTTTCGGATCTCTTGAAGGTGGGCCGGGGGACGAGCTGTGTTCAGAAGTACCTATGGGACAGTAGCTCGGGGCGTCAAAATACGAAAGACGTGTACAGCTCCTAAGTTGTTCCTCACGACCACCGATCCGGGCCAGCATACTTGTACCCACCCAAAATACTGAGGCCACATGAGGTGGTAACGCCCGGTGTGGCTCTCTCTCTATGAGGTCGGGGGGAATGTGGTGTCCGAAGAGTTTTACACATCCACAAGACCGGTCTAGAAGGCCCTGGCTGCCATCGCAACTCCGTCAGTTCCTTAGCATGTGGTTCATCCCCCAAGGTTTCCCATGATTCTCATGATTCTGTCAGGGTACTGCTTATTTGAACTTGTTCACGTTACAAGGTCAACTCTTCAGCCCGTTTACACCTTTCAACCAGCGCAGAGAACCATTGCAGGAATCTGGAAGCACCCGGAGGTGCCAGCCGAAATGTTAAAAGTGTGCAGTTCCAGCAGGCAGGAAAGAGGATGGCACGTCCCATCAGCGACCCCGCCCCCCGCGCGCAACTGTTCGCCTCCTCCGTCCTGGCCATCCCAGGACGGCGGTCAGCATTGCGGGCGACTAGCCCCGCCTTTTTCTCTTTCCCCTGTGATTTACGCGGAAAGCCGTTCTTCCTTCCCTTCGTGCCCAATGCTTTTCGCTGATGCCCTGTTCGAGCAGGACCCGCGTTTGCGCACCCTGGCGCTGCCTTCGACCTCGCGGCGATTGCTCGCTTACACGGGATGCTCAGGACGACGACGGATGCCCGCAGTTCGGCAACAATGGTTGCACTGCAACCAGGCGACGTCACCCCCGCTCTCTTGCTGTTGCTGAGAGCGAGGGCAGAGAGTGCACTGCATCGTATCTCATTTTTTTGGTTGTGACAAACCCCCTGCTTTGTAGGGTATATTGCTCGAGGAGGCCGCCAATTGCAAAGTCTCAGAGGGAACGTGCCAGCCCACACGAAAAACCGCCGGTACATGTATCTGGGTTTCGTGCCGGGCGTTCAACAACAAACACACGTACTTTGTAGTTGTACCGTGGTACTGTTTCAACACGCACCGGGTGGCCTCTCCGAGTATTTTCCTATTTGTGTTTTCGTTGGCTGTTGGGCGCGGTGCTTA
Organism: Diplonema papillatum; assembly: GCA_030068145.1. NCBI lineage: Eukaryota > Euglenozoa > Diplonemea > Diplonemida > Diplonemidae > Diplonema > Diplonema papillatum. The sequence goes on from JAPJBO010000615.1 coordinate 24,545, forward strand.
AGGAAAAGACGAGTAGTAGTCGTTGAGGTTTGATCTTTTGATACGCAGCAACAACCTGTGACGGTAGACTGCACAATCGTTGAGGCCAACTGCAGCTTGCTTGACTTGGGGGCTTCGTCGCCTGCTCTGCCCTGTGGTGACCGTCCGTACAGGCCTGTGCGTCAATGCAAGCGCCGCTCCCAAGGTACGATCATCTCGATGCCTCGCTTTGGGAAATCGGCGGCCACTTAGCCCCGTGGCTCGGGGCAGTGCGGCCGCACACGAGAAAACAAACGAACCCAAACAGTGGAACACGCGCCCAACAAACCGCCACACAGAGCGAACCTCCCTTTTCGTCGCGACCGCGCAAACGGAGCAAAATCAGATCTTCGGAGAAAGGTGCGTACCCCCCCTTCCCCTGTCTCCGAAAAGAAGTAGCAGTCCACGCGAGCACGTGCTTACTTTTGAGAGCAGTCCCGTCTTTCGGCCCCTTTGGCTCCCGCCGGACTGCGTTGGCTGCGGAAGCCGAGAGCAGTGTACGTAAGAATGTTTTGAATACTTTCCGTTGCTCTCCCGCACGTGGCTGTGATGGCAAGGGTTCACAGGGTGTTGAGACCGCCGAGAGGCGCAGCTGTCACCCCATCACGCCCCGGGCGCCTGGGGCCGAGTCCGATGACCGAGAGTTATCACTACATTGAGCTGTAGGTGTAACACAGGGTTGTACCAGCCCTGGGCGCATCCTGCTGTGCCTGTGGAGTCGGATGGCGGTGTCATGGACAGTGATCCCACCTACTGGGACCGAGAGGGGGCGTTGTGCCTCGTGGGTCAGTGCAACGCGTGTAGTGGGGGTTCAGACGCGAGTTTGATTTCGTGCGTTTTTTTCTCTCCCACCACCGACCAGCGGCACCAGTCTCGAATCGCACTATCTTTCTGTTACAGGACTGTCCTGAGCCCGACGTGTGCCCCGCTATCACGTCGAACGCTGGGGATCGGATTCAGAGGGCCTCCCTGCACCGCATCTCGCGATGACGTGCCTTGCCCCCGGCAGTGGCCGGTGGAGTGTAGGTGGCTCGTGGTCGTGTATGTTTTCTTTGTTTCTTTTTAGTACGAACAATCTTGCGGGTTGCCCTACAATGTATTGTGAAGGCTAAAAAGACGTCGGGCGATGTGAAAGAGGACCCGTTTGTGCATCCGAAACAAAGGGTTTGGCTGACGCAGTTGAGTTTCCGTAAGTGTGCGTTTCTGTCACTAGAGCAGCACTGAAACTGTAGCGTTTTTTTTGGGGGTTGGTCGACACATATGTGCTGGTCCCGTTTTTCGGAAATCTGGCCCAGGTGGCTCGTGACATTTAGGACGAACATTCTTTTGAAGCATGCGGAGGACGGCTCGCTTAAAATCATGCGGGTTACTACACCCTTCCCACTGTGCAGGATCGCGCTCAAGTCTGGAAAAGCGACGTTGAACACGGAAGGGCACGACCTTACCTCACTGGATTTGCGGTTCCAGCTCGGGCTCAGCAAAATATGCACTAAGGACCGTCCATTCCGGAGCTGTTTTTTTTTTCTCCTTCAAAACTCCGTGTTCGGCGCATGAGGTCCACCCTCGGGTAGTCCGGCCCAGACTACGTGCACGAAGCCCGCGCACGAGTTTAGCAGACTAGTCAGTGTGTGTGTGGGCCCGGGAGGCTGGCTATGGCCATCGCGCGTTTCTCGGCTGTCCGGGCGCCACCGACAGACGGCTGCCGCTGCCACATGGTGCCCCCAGGGTGTTCCAGTTGTCCGCGAGCGCCATATCATCGCCGCGAACTCGATCGGCAGCCTTCTCCCTGGAGGCAGATCACCTCGCTCTTGCCCCTGTAGGCGCATCCCTACCGCCCCGCCTTCCGCCTCGAAAGCGGCCATACATCCTCCGTAGGCCTGCTGCTGCGTCGTCGTCCAAGTGGAACGCCCGCGCCTCCAACTAGGACACCTCGAGCGGGTTTGGCTGTTCGTGTGGTGGGGGGATCGGTTCCCATCCCCCGTCCATCTGTGCTGGGGGGATTGGCCCCGCCCTCTCCCCATCCACAGCCATCTCCTGCTGCGGTTGAGGGGCTGGTTCTTCTCCCTCCCCGTCCACCGCCATCGCCTGCTGGTTGTGGTTGTGAGATTGGGCCCCGTCCTGCTGCGGTTGTGCCGTCCAGGTGGGTTAAAATTGGGGCCCCGGGCGGGTTGTCATCGGCCCCCAAGGATGGCAGCTCACAAGCCCATCTTCTGCACGTTCGAGCACCAAACACAACAATAGCGGCCCCAATGGGCCACCTTGCTGCACTCCGCACTCGGACCGTACCACTTCCTGCCCGAAGGACAGTCGTGGTCTGCGCCCGTACGCCGCTATTGCCTGTTGTACCTATTCTCTCGGCCACCGCCTTCAGGAGTCGCCGGACTCCGTTCCGACTATGCTCTGTCCGCATCCTTGCGAGGATTGGCTTTATTCCTTTCTTCGCGCTTGACCAGCGCCCTCTGGGACTCGTACAGTTGGCTCGGTACGAGGGCACCCGCCATCTGCTCCGCCTGCACGGCTTCGTTGTGGACGCAAACCCAATACAGTTGTCCGATAGCCTCGCGCCCTTTTTTGAGGGGGGTGCTCAAAGTAGGGATCATCACCAGCATCCTCCGACTAGTCGAAGCCAGACCGCACAGTCGGACGAATGCTGGCCACCGGGAGAGAAAAGACGAGCCGGCTCGCCAAGTAGCACACTTCAAAAAATAAGTCAACTTCCACTGAGCGATTATTGCCGGAAACACCAAACAAGGAAACCAACAGGGGCAGAAAAAAGAAAGTTAAAGAAAGCAAATAGGAAACAGTCGCTTCTTACTATTACGGGTTGCGTGTCAGGAGTTCTCCTTCCCCCTAACCCCCCCCCCCCGGGTTGGACTCCCCCCCCCCACACTCCCGAGACCCGGTTTCCCCTTTAATAATTGACAGAATGAGCTCCGCCTCTGACAGAGCCAGCCGGTGTGTGTTCGTGTATAACGTCGCGCCGTCGGTGAAGGAGTCGAATTTGCGCGAGCTTTTCCAGCTTTGCGGGAAGGTGGCGGGGCTGAAGAGGCAGTGGGACACCTCGAAGAACTTGTTCGGGTTTGAGATCGAGTTCGAGAAGGTCAGCGGCGCGCAGGCGGCCGCAGCGCTGCACGGCCAAGACCTCGCCGACAAGGCGATCGCGGTCGATTCGACGCACAGCGAGCTGCTGCGCCGGCAGGCCGAGGAAGAGGCGCGGAAGCAGTACGAGAAGCAGCAGGGCGCGGCGATGAACTCGTACTTCATCCAAACCGCGATCTCGGCCCTCACCCACGCCAACAACCCGCACGCCGGCACGTACCACACCGCCGGCGTCACCAACAACCCGGACGCGCTGGCGTTCGAAGCGAACCAAAAGGTCCTTCGCGCCCACCTCGCAGCACAGCAGCAACACCTCGGCCTCCCCATGGTCAACCTGTCCGCACCACCGCCAGAACCCCCGATCCAACCCGAGGCCAACGGGGCGCAACCCGATCCTCAGCAGGACGCGGACCCCGCTCCGCGCGAGCTCAACGGCAAGCGGAAGGGGCGCTTCGACGAAAAAATGGAGTACGGCCTGAGCAAGAGAGCCGCCGAGAAGCCCGCCGCCGCCGCTGCCGAAGAAGCGCGGGAGAAGCCGAAGGACGACGAAAAGGACGCGAAGCGGTCGAAGCGAGGCCGCAGCGGCAGCGCCGACGGCAAAGACGGCGACAGGAGGAGGAGGAGGCGCAGAGACGACAGCCGCGGCAGCGACGAACTGGACCGCGACCGGCGCAGGCGCACAGACCGGCGCGCGGACAAAGACAAGCGGCACAGAAGCAGAACACCCCCCCGAAGGGAACGCGACGCCAAGCCGTCCCGGCCCCGCAGGTCGTCTCCCGACCACCGCGACTCCCGTCGGCGGAGAAGGTCGTCGAGCGATGATCGCTACCGTCGGCGGAGGTGATGCCTTCCCTCCCTGGTGGTGTTCCAACGCTACCGCCGGGGGACGTCCTGGGCTCGTGTCGTCCGCTAGCTGAGGCCGATCGTCCTGCTCGTTCCTGTGTGGGGGACCCGTCTGAAAGCACAGTCAGATGGCACGCTGTCATGTCCACGGCGCGGTGAATCTTTCGACCGCTTTCGCTTCAGGAGGTGTGTCTCTGGTGGTTGGCAAGTGCGAGCTCCGTATCTTTCGGCACTCGTTTTCCATCTCGCCCGTCGACTTTGCCCTCGCCGCTCAGCACTTGTGCTTCGTCCAAGGGGCGGAGACACCGTACACCCTTTTTCTGGGTTACCGGTAGAAGGCAAAGCATATGTGGCAAGTGTCGTCTGTTTTATACCTGCACGCCCGCAGAGTTAGCAGAGTCTGACGCGCCATGCCGTGGCAAGCGGCGCAAAGGAGTTGAGCACCAACCCGAAGGGCGGCCGGACGGCCTGTCCTCTCCCGACCGCAGCGACGGTCGTCTGCTGGCTGCCGTACCACTGCTGCCGGGCCACTTCAATTTCATGTTGCCGTTTCGTGGGGAGATCGCTTCCTCGCCTCTCGTTACTTCACTGACCCTGACGTAGAATCCGGTTTCTCAGCCGGCCGTGTGTGGAGAGGTCGCCTTGCAGATGTGTGACCTCCCCCTTCGCTAACCTGTGCTCCTGGCCAGAAAGAAGACAAAATGCAAGAATCAGCACCGCAAGCAGGCTTCGTATCCAGTTTCTTCATCTGTGTCCTTCATTCCGCAGTTAAAGTGTTGCTGCCTCCGCTTTCCATTCTGCGTGCCGTTCTTGTAAAAAGGAAGATGATGATCGCACCTGTCCACTAAAACTGCAGCAAAGACCCCGCAATCAACATGCGAACACGGACAACAGATATTTGTCCAAAACGTCTGGTACCAAGAAGAGTGCGCTCACTACTCACTACTGCACTATGCTGCAGAAATCCAACCGTACATATGCGTAGGGTCCGCGTATAAGTCGATCTTTGAGTGCGTGAGCCCCTCCGAAGAGAGGTCCATCACACTTGCGTAGGGTCCGCGAGAAATGGCCAGATTCCGGGAGCCGCAGAGCGAACATAGCAAACGACTTCACCCATTTGTCCCACACCCGCGTTCGTGAATGGGAAGAAACGCGTCGAAAGTCACTCTGAGGCTCTGAAAGCCAGTTCCAAGCGAAATACACTTTTAAAGCCGAACCTCAGGAGGGGGACGTGTGGGAGGGGGAGAGGTCCAACGCCCCTTCCCGGGGGGCAGCTGATATCCCCAGGGCTTTGTTCACTCGCGCATGGAGAAGAAGTTGCGGTGCTCGTCCATGTCTGAGGGCAGAGAAGAGACGTGGTTGGTGACCAATGGAGAATGGGTCCTCCCTGTCCAAGAACCATCCCCCACGCACCGCACAGTTGTTTCGTCCCCCGGCGTGAACCCTGCAGGTATGTTTGTCGAAGAGCTTTCTCTTGAAGGGTTGGTAACTCAGTGGTGTTGACAAACAGTCTCGACGTATATCGCCGTTGTCTAATTCCGAGCCAAACCCGCACGTCAAGACCCACGAGAAGTGGTCCAACCTGAGCGATACTACAAAGAGACCTGGCAGGACAGATCAGAACGTAAAGGATGAGAACGGGAGAGCCCACAAACGAGGCGGCATCCTGAGTTCGGCGGTTGCACGGGCCCCGTGCAACTAACACTGCAAGTTGTGAATGAAGCCTTGAGCCGAATACCTGATGGCGAAGCTGTCAGCCTCCACCCATCCTCGAAGAGAAGTCACAGGACCCAAATGCAGTACGTAGGAAACTCAAAACCGACTTTTGAAAGAAGCAAGGCCCAAGGCCAAGGCCAAGGCCAAGGCCAAGGCCAAGGCCAAGGCCAAGGCCAAGGCCAAGGCCAAGGCCAAGGCCAAGGCCAAGGCCAAGGCCAAGGCCAAGGCCAAGGGGGCATACTTCTGCTTCTGACGTTATCCAGTCACACACACACTTCTTGTAGCACGGCCTCTTGACGCCACGCCTGAGTTTCCCACGCCCGCCGTGCGTCTGAGTTACCATTCGCTGTCGCCATCGCCCCAGCGGCGCGAGGACGCCACACCAGCACTGCCAAGGCGTCTCGGAGGCGAGTCGGAATCGACCGAGCAACCAGCGGCCGCCTCGCAGGCCACCACCAGCGCCGACACCGTGGAAACAGAATGCATGCGTGCGCCGACGCCCGTGCTGCCCCAGAGGTCAGACAGCTTGCCAGAGTCGAGTTGGCGCGGAGCGAGTGCATCAGATGGGCTCTCGGACGGGCTGGCTGCTGAGCACACGAGACGACGGCTTTCCGACGCGTCGGCGGACACTCGGGGGGGCGCCGCCAAGTGGAGGACGGTCTTCCCAGCTGGCGCTGGGAAGACTGCGGCTGAGTGGGACCGCGAGCGGGAAATGCTGCGCCGGCAGGCGGAAGAGGCGAGGATCGAGAAGGCGAACGCGCTGCGAAAGGAGCGCAAGGCGCGCGGAAGCTTGGAGCTTACCAAAAGGCTCAGGCGCGACGACACGACGCAAATGAAACGCACCGTGTCTCAGCTGGCAAATGAGATCGCCGGGCTCCGTAGGGAACTCCACGACAAGGACAAGGTCCTCTCCGAGACCGGCCTCCAGCAGAAGCTCGTCGAAGACGAAGTCATCCGCCTGCGGCACGAGTACTGGGACTGGAAGTACGCCGTCGGCGAGACGCGGATCAACCACGACGACAACCCGCTGCGCTACGAGCGCGCCCTCAACTCCTCCGCCCCCGAAAAATGGCCGTCTCTCGAACACGGGCTGGGCACGCTTCCCCTCTCTGGCAGTCCCGCGTCACACCGCGGCAAGAGCCCCCCGCCTTTCTCCACGTCGCGGCAGGCTTCCACAACCACGCGCTCACTACGTCAGGTGTGTGCAACAGTTCTTACGAGGACGGCTAAGAGCAAAAAGTAAGTACGTTTTGGGCTAGAATGCAAAAAGGGTGGCTTCCTTGCAATTGAGTTCGTAGGATTCCCCAACCATCTTCATCAGGGGTCAGAAGAGTATTACAGCTTCACAGTTCACTGGCACGAAGTAAAAGTTGGACTGCCGCCCGCACTCAACTATCGTCGCGTTACGAGCACTTGACCGCCGTCTGTCCCTGTGGCGGTATTTGTTGTGACACCCCGGCAAAGAGCAAGAACCGGCAGCAGCCTGTGAGCGTTTGAGGAAGGAACCACTGTCTCCAAGTAGTATACCCCCCGAATGTAGCCAGAATACCATCCACGTTGCTCACAATATCGCAGGACTTTCGGCACTCATGTCAATCACGGAACAGCCAGAACAAGTTTGCCAAGGTTGCTCAATCGTAAAATGGACAGGACGGCAACTAGTTGCCGAATGTAGCCAGCATACCACGTTGCTCATAATCTCGCAGGCCTTTCGGCACATGTCAAGCACGGAACAGCCAGCACAAGTTTCCTAAGGTTGCTCTCTCGAAGTAAGATTGCAACTAAACCATACAGAGTCGGTCGCCCAGCCAGCACGACGAACCGACACCAAGGACGAGCCTCCCGAGGCCGTATGCCGGAGAGTCTTCCGGTTTCGGCAACCACCACAGCAACACGGAGCGCGCGGCGGACGACCGGGCAAAGGACCAGCACCCGATGCCACAAGGCACCCGAGACGCCCCGGAGCACAGCATCGACGACTTGCGGCAGACCGTCCCCCAAGCGGCCCTCGCCGCCTGCTCGGCGAGTCGTGCGGGCAGCTTGGGCCCGAAAGTTCTCGCGGACAGCGAACGTGCCGCTCCGGCTCCATCTTCGCGGTCCAGCTCGCGAAGCCGCTGGTTGGAGGCCCGGCAGGCTGACCCCAGTCTTCCGCCTGCAGACTGCCAGCCCGAGAATGGCTGCACGGAAACCCTGGCCTCCTCGCAGGGGCCTCTGCCCTCGGCTGCGGATGCCCAGCCCTGCGCCGAATTTCCGTCCGAAGCAGGCCAGCACCGGCCGCAGCACGGGGCGGCCGGCGGCTTCCGCATGAACTGGAGGTCGGCCGCCGCCCCGTCGCCCCGCGCGTCGGAAGACCCGAACACCACCTCCACCACCGCCTCCCATTCCGACGCGCCGGATCCCGAGTGGCAGCCAGCGGCTGGCGTTGCTTCGGTTTCGGTGATGCCAGCCCACGGGGCTCCCCCCGGCACATCCGGGACCCCTCGGCAGGCAGATCCACTTCCCGCATTGCGTCTAGTCGAGATGCGGGGGATGTCTGTCACCACCGTCGCCACTGTCGCCACCGTCGCCACCGTCTCCTATCTGGATCCCGAGGGGCAGCCGAAGGCTGGCGTTGCTTCGGGTTCGGTGGTGTCAGCTCCCGGCGCGACACCCGGGACCCCTCGACGGGCAGACCCCTCTCCTATGCGAGGGAGGGCTGGGGTGGAGCCGCCACCCGGTGCGCTGCCGGGGGTGGAAGCATCGGCTTCGCGGGGCGAGCACGTGCGGGTTACCCGCTGCGACGCCGGCTTCGAAGGGCCGGGCCTCTTTGCCGGCGTCGCGGAGCCTGCGGCCACCCTGCAGCACGCTGAACAAGCCGCGGCACGGGACACGGGGGCTTTCTGGAAGCCGGGCGCTGCCGGCTGGGAGCAACCGGCTACCGTCACGGCAGCTGCCGTTGACCGGCCGGCGCCGGCGCCAGCGGGCGGCCAGGCCGATCTGGGCGGGGAGGACGGAGGGCTGGCCTCGCACCGTTCCCCGGTACTCGAAGCGGCGGCCGTCCCTCGGTACCCGACATGCACGGTGCCGACAGTGGGTGGGACGGCGTCTCCTGCTGCGGACCCGTCCGTCGACCGTTGGGTGCACGGGACGCGTGCCTTTTCGGCCTCCTCCGCTCCTCCGGTACCGTACGCCACGACCATCCTGCCGCATGCTGCGTCCGACCCGGACCCAGTGCTTGACCCCGACCACCAAATGCACTCGCATCAACTGCAAGCAGTCGCTTTCAAGCCCACGGGCACCTCGTTCCATGTCCCGGATGCTGTGTTGTCCTCAGACGCGGCAGCACAAGGCTTTCGCGTCCACGGGGGGCTCACAGCAACAGACCGTCATTCAGGAGTGGGCGACACACACCAGGTGGATACCAACCAACCGCAATCTAAACTCGGCGCCGTGTCGCAGGTTGCCGATGGTACGTTGCGTTCAGACGTGGCAGCACAAGACCTGCGCGCTCAGGTGGGGCTCACAACAACCCTCAGTCTTCCAGGAGCGGACGGCCGGGTGCACACCAACCAACCGCACTTCAAACTCGGCGCCGCGTCACAGGTCGCCGGTGGCACGTTGCATTCAGACGCAGCAGCACAAGGCCAACGCGCACAGGGGGGGCTCACAGCAACCCACAGTCATCCAGGAGCGGACGACCAGGTGCACACCAACCAACCGCAGTTCAAACTCGGCGCCGCGTCACAGGTCGCCGGTGGCACGTTGCATTCAGACGCAGCAGCACAAGGCCAACGCGCACAGGGGGGGCTCACAGCAACCCACAGTCATCCAGGAGCGGACGACCAGGTGCACACCAACCAACCGCAGTTCAAACTCGGCGCCGCGTCACAGGTCGCCGGTGGCACGTTGCATTCAGACGCAGCAGCACAAGGCCAACGCGCACAGGGGGGGCTCACAGCAACCCACAGTTATCCAGGAGCGGACGACCAGGTGCACACCAACCAACCGCAGTTCAAACTCGCCGCCGATGCCGCGTTTCACTCCGAGCCAGGCCACCCCGGGATCCAGGCCGCAGCACCCTCCCAGGTGCAACAGCCAGGCCCGGCCGCTTTCAGGCGCCCTCCGCCGGCCGAAAGGTGGCTCCCCGCCGCGGCCCCGCCGCTGCAGGCGCAGAGTGCCGGCAGCTGTGACGGGGAACATGCGGCCCACGCGTACCCGCCCCCGCCTGCCAGCACGTCGGCCCAAGCCCGCCGGGGGCAAGACGAAGCGGTGCGTAGGTACGGAGAGAACTCGGGGCACAGCGTCGCGTTCGACCCGGGCATACACACGTTCCAAGGAGAAGAGGAAGGAGCGCCGCAGCTTAGCAGCAGGGACAGAGGAACCCCTGGTGCCCACAGTGCGCTGTCGAGCCCGCAGCCAACAGCGCTCCAGCGATTGGCGGCGCAGGCGTCGGAGTCGAGTTTGATGTCGACAGGAGGCGCGGAAGGGCGGCTGGCGCACCGAAGGAACGAGGACGAATACCCTCACTTCTCGCCCGAGTTCCCACCCGAGCGCAACCACCGATACGCCCCAAGCCAGGAGCCGCCGAGGCAGCCGGCGAGGGCTGACGCTTGCAGAGTCGAACCCGTCGTCCCGAGGCTGGCTTTGCGGTCCATCGTCAGCGAAGACTGCCAAACAACAACCGAAACGGCCTCCCAAGGCACCGCCCGGCAGCTTTCATTCGTGGAAGCCGACACCGGGTATCCAGAAGCTTGGCGCAGCCGCATCTCGCCTCGAGCCCCTGAAAGCCCCGGGGCGGCGAGAAGCACCAGCAGCGGTCTCCACGCTGACGACGACCGCCACACCGACTACGGTGCAGAGCCTCCCCGGAACCGTCAGAGCAACCCGAAGGATCCACACGCCCGCGAGCCGTCTAGCTCGACTGGGTACCAGACGGTCGCGCCTTCATCGTGGGTTTCGAATACGTCCGGCTCCCGGCAGTCTTCTGCGCAGAGGCCGGCAGACCCCGGCCTGCCTTGCTCGAAAATGGTGTTTCGGCAGCAGCAGCCGGGGCCGAACTGGGAACCAGCGCCGCTGCCGACGACGACCTGCCGTTGTTGCGGCGACCGTTCGTTCGCGGACAGCGAAACGCGGACGTCCGTCGTCGATGTCGTCGCCTTCGACTCGCACCGCGCCTGCCACCACAAGGGCTGCGAGCGTCTCCCGCAGTCGATGAGCCCGCGCGGGTCGACCGCCAGCACCAGCCAGCTGGCGGACGGCGGCCTGCTGACGGTCGAAGCGATGCCGGGCAGAACTCCGCCGGCCCGGGCCCCTCCTCCTGGCTTCGGCGCGCGTGGCGGGTATCCCGTGCTGGTTCCCTTTTCGGTGAACCCGCCTCGCAAGCCGTCGACGCACCGGTACCACCGTGTGTCTTCCCGTCCACTGGTCGGCGTCACTAGCGGGGGAGCCTACCGTGAAGCTATCAAAGGCAAGCTCGACCCGGCGTGCCCGTCGTTTCAACTGTTGCCCCGATATTGACCAAGCGGCTCTTGAAAGTACAGGGTTTCTTCTCCGAGAGCACCCCTTGACACAGCACCGGCGCCGTCAGCTACCGGGCCAACGACGAAGCGACTTACGCAGGCCGTGCTAGAAAGCCCGGGAGGGAACGGCCCCCGCTATCGACATCTCAGCGTTTGCGTCGATTTTCGGTGGTTTTGTCCGGAGAAAGCAGCCGTCGCAACGCCAGGACGAAAACCCCCATGTACTATTGCTCTCCTCAGCTCGCAACGAGGGGCACCACTCACCTGTACCTTCCGCGTGAGCGCAGCCTTTCTAGCTGAGACGCTGACATCTCCGTACATCGACGCTTGGTGGGTCCCGACACCCGTATCTTTACTCGTGAAACAGCATTTCTGGCTGAGACATTCCGGTACCGCTGCTACCTTATCGACATCGAAGCGGCCGCCTTTGGTACCCACAGGCGGGCTTCTTCCAGTTACCCCCCCCCTCCCACCACATTCCTACTGTGCCGCCACGTTCCTCCATCTCTTTTCTTCTTGCTAGAAGCTGCTAGACGCCCCCGCGAAAAATAGGACACGAAAAAAAGTAGAAAGAAGAATTGACTAGAAACTGCCCTCGACGTCCTTCCCTTTTCAGGCTGCCCCAGCCCAGCAAACCACTTGCTAGCCGCGCTGTACTGGTGGTATGGCGGTTTGTCTAAAGAGGACGACAGCCACCTGGCAAGAGCCTGCTGGCTAAACGGCCATCCTTAAAGGATGGGAGCGCGCAAAAGAAAACGTCCGCTTCCCCATCTAGGGAGGCAGTGGGGAAATCACTTGCCCGCGGCCAATTCTCATGGAGCGTGCCGGGCGCTCCATGAGACCCCACCGCAAAAGTCTGCTGTTGACAAAGCGGCTACCTGGCTATCAAGGCCAATCCACTGGAGGTGGCGCTCACACGAAACGATCATCCGGCAGTTGTAAGAGAGCCCTCCTCCCGAGCGAATAATGCTTCCTGTCCGAAGAAGGACAGAAACGCGGAAAAGCGTAAAAGCTCGTGCTTCAAACGGGCATGCGATCAGGGTTGGTTCATTGCACCCTGACGAGTCCTGGTTCCAAAGTGGGCCTGTTCGCGGCGACGGTGGAGGCACTGAAACTGACACCAGATGCCCGAGCGATCGCTCATCAGATCCACAATGGCTCCCTTCGGTTGGGGTTTCCACCGTGCAGACATTTCCTTTAAGACGAGGACCCGTTGCCGTTTCCATCGTTGCGATCAGTGCACACGGTAATGTACATGTCCAAGCTTTCATACCACACGTATGCGCAAGGTAAGTCAAGAATCTCCTCATAAAATGCTTAGGCTAGCGCTCCGGCGGACGTGCCTCGCCCCGTCGCAGCGCTTCGCGAGCGCGCTTGCAGGTCTAAAAAGTGAAGTCGCGCCGAAGCAGATAGACCCGGCCGGCATCGTGCTGACTGACGCGGCCGTCGAGCGAATCCACGAGCAGAACCAGCGTGACAGTGAAAACCCGGTGCTGCGGCTCAGCGTCGTGCCGGGCGGTTGCCAAGGGGCCATGTACGACTTCGACTGGATCAAGAAGCCCAACGACGAAGACCGCGTCTTCGAAAAGAGCGGCGCGACTCTCGTCGTGGACGAGCAGACACTGGAGCAGGTGAAAGGGTCAGAGGTGTGTCGTCTTTTTGAAGTGGGCAACCGACACTCCCCGGAGCGACGGTCCTTGCACTCTGACTGGTCTCTCTCTCTCTCACACACACACACACACACAGTCTGCGTCAGGTGTTACCCATCATTGCGTTCCACACACACACTCTCTCTCTCTTTTGTCTGAGCCGACGCTAGTCGTGGCCCAATTAATCTGAAGTGCATCTCTCCTCTGGTGCGTGACGGCGTCTTCTGACAACGTCCTTGCTAGGCGGTGTAACCTGCCCGGCAAGTGCATGCTACTCCATCTGGTTCTTGTACTCAAACACACGTGTGTGAGCTTATGATATCAGACACTAGCCGCTGAAACGTGTGCCGCTGAAACATGAGTATAGCTGTACACAACGCACACAAATACTCTTACAAAAGCGTCCACCAAACCCATCGCAGATCGACTTCAAGTACGAGATCAAGGCCAACTCCTTCCAGGTGCTGCGGCCAGGTGACGCGAACTACACGACCTGCTCGTGCGGCTCTTCGTTTGCCCTTGAATAAGCGTGAGGGACGAACACAGCGGCGTGCCCTCCTCTCTCTATCGCAACTCTGCCTGCGTGAGTTATGGTGCAAAACGTGCAGCTGCTGCGGCGTCACAAGACACACGAAGTGGAGGACTGCATAATGGACCATTACCAGTCTTACGCGAAAGAAAAAAGAAAGCGCGTTGCATAATGTACTTGCTGGTCAGGACAGTCAAGAACCACAACCGGCCGTTGACGGCATACATTGTGGTTTATTGGCTGGGCAGCTTTCTCAGTCAGTGATTCAAGGTGTTATTTACGGCACCCTCAGGACCGTGGGCTCCAACCCCAGATCCACTACGCCCACATCGGGGTGTGGAGGTCCCAGGAGTCCGAGACCACCAGCGAGGTGTATCAGCCTCATAGCACCAGTTGACCCTCTGTAGGACCATCTACGTTACGGCGAAGACATGCCAGGGGTTGTACCACCATCCTGAGGTCGTCAGAATGTCTCGCCAGCACACGTCCACTGCGTGCCATACGTCGTTTCTCACTGTTGGTTACCACTGCCGGTGTGGCTTTCGGGCGACGGTGATGAGCCCGTGCAATCGCCTCCTTCTTTCCCCTCGCTCTGCCTTTCAGCCCATTTTCTGAGTTTAAGCAGCGGCGAGCGGAGACGTACTCCATATTGACCGAGTCAGCTCTTGTAGTTTTCATAGAGTGCGAAATGGTTTCAACAGCTCTGTACCACCCAGGGACTCAATACACGTGAAATAAGCCAGTCCCCCGGAGGTCAACCTGTGAATCTGTAACCCCGGAACTTCAAGCGAAGTTCCTCTCTTATAAAGGCATCCTTTTCTTTCCGTTTCTCTAGCTATCGGGCTCTAGTTTAGTGGGGAGAGTCATTGGAATGCTAGCTATCAAGTTCTGCGGCTGACCTCTTTCTCCGTCCACGAGCGCCACCGTATGCGGGACCAAACTTGCCTCGTCTCGTGCTTCTAGCATCGCTTTCGCTCTGCTTGCTGGTCTTGAGATCACGGGTCCTTTTCTTTTGCAATGAAGCGTTTAAGATGAAGTATTGGAGAGGAATGTGTGCACCGAGCTTGGATGGTTTGAGTGACAAAGACACCAGGGTGGCCCATTTCCTTTTCAAGAAGCACCTGCAGTCAGCTACACAACCAGTCAGTTGCAGCTTTTCAGCGCTGTTGCAGCTATACAGCGCCGCCCCTCTGGCCAGCTCTCGGATCGACCCGGGGTCGTGTTGTAGCCGTTGTGCAGAAGGCGGCTTCTGCGAAAACCAGTGAGAAATTATGGACTTGCAAATGAGCCTGATCATCATTCAACTGGTCATGCAGCGACAGTCATCGCATTCCGAATCAATGGCTTGTCATTATTGACCAGTGACAGCGCACCTATTAATCAAGGAGACTGCAATCACTGGCTCAGGAACAAACGGATGAGTCCCAAACAGGAGGGCCAGTGCGGCTGGGGGTCGGTGTGGGGGAGGCGGGGAACGGGTGCGGGAGATGTCGCAAGGACGGTGGAAGCTGTTGGAAACAGGCGACGCGGCCAGCCGGGGCGACCGCTGGTGGGACGAGCTGCTCGACGACCAGCCGTCGGTGACGGCGTTCTCGTCGACGGTCAGCCCGCCGCGCCCTGCGACCCTCCGCCGCCGCATCGTCACGTCGCCCATCGAACGGCTCCCCGAGAACCTCCTCGCCCTTGGCACCATCGCCGTCCAACAACACCGCCAACACCAGCAGCAGCAGCAGCAGCAGAACGATGCCTTCCATCCAGTCGCCAACGCTGCACCGCCTCCTACAAGGACCCCTTCCGTGCACCCACACGCCCCCGTCCCCAGCGTGAGCTCCGCTACACGCACGCCAGAGAGTGAGCCTGTTCTGCAAGCGAAGGGCCCGTCGTCGTCATCCCCCTCGACGCATCCGCTTCCGGTCCACCCGTCCGCTTTCACAGCAACGAGCACCCACGCGGCTGGCGATGGCAAGGCGGCTGCCGAACCTGCTCCGGCGTCGCTGGCGACGCGGGTGCCGAAGGCTGCGTCCGACGGCCGGTCGTCGTCGGACGCCGGCAACACGGACGGCGGCGACTGGCCGTCGAAGGTGACCGTCGCCGGCGGGAGCCTGCTGCTAGCCGCGCAGTCTCGGCAGCTGCTGATGAGCCCCGCCCGCGGCTCGTTCCCGCCCATCCGGTCGCCCGACGGCAGCGCCGCGGCCAGCGAGTTCTTCGTCCTCCCCAAGCGCCTGGTCCCGACAGACGGACCCCCTCAGCACCAGCCGCCGCCGCCGCCCCACCACGCCAAAAAGAGCTTTCTTGACTTCCCTGATACCACAAAACCAGCACCAGCAACAACGAACCCCCACCACCACCACAACCACCACCACCACCACCAGCAGAACGTGTGGCGAGACGCGACGCCATCGCCGTACGCCCGCGCCACGCTGATGCTCAGCGAAACGACGGCGCCGTCCGCCAGCCCCCAGCTGTCCCCCCCACCCCCCGCCCAGGCCGCGCCGCCGCCCCACCGCACGCCCGACGGCACCGCCGACCAGTGGTTCGCCCCCACCGGCGTGTTTTCCCCGGAAGCCGGCCGCGGGCCGGCGAAGGCCCCGCCAGCACACACGCCAGCACCCCTTCTTCCCTCGACGACGCCACTGAAGGCGGCGCAGCGCAACCCGCAAACCCGGCCGCCGTGGGGCAGGCCTTCCCCGGCGCACCCGCGCCGGTCGCCGCGCAGGGCTTCGGCCCCGCTGTTCCCGGCTCGTTCGCCGTGCCGCGCGGCGCTGCCCGGCCGCACGCAGACGGCCGGCGTGCAGAGCGAGCTGCGGTCGGACGCGCACCCGTCGCCGGCGGCCCAGAAGCCGGCCCGCAAACAGCGCGCCGCCGCGCCGCCCGCCGCCGGCAGGCGGCCGCAGGCCCCCCGCAGGAACAGCTCCGAAAAGCGCCGCGGCCCCGCCGCCGCCGCCCGCAGGGCGTCGGCCGCCTCGTCCGCATCCGGCAGCACCGAAACGGGAACCGGCAAGCCGAAGAAGCAGAGCCCGTCTGCTTCGCACGCGAAGTCCCAGCAGCAGCAGCAGCAGCAGCGCCGTTGCAGCCGGCTGGGTTCCGAAGCCGAGTCGTTGTCGGCGTCGCGGGGGAAGGCGCGGACGGTGGAAGTGGTCACGCCGGCCAGCGACGATGATCACTGCATCTTCTGGGTAGAAACCGGGGTGCCGGACTGCGATGTGCAGTCGCAGCCCGGGGAGGACGCTGGGACTCCGGGTGACGGGCTGCGGCGGTCGCCCGCCGGCGACGGGGAGCAGAAGCTGCTGAACAGCGGGTCGTGGAACCGGGCGTGCCGGAAGCTGAAGGACCAGCAGCTGACAGACGACGGCAGCACCCGCGCCCACAGCACGCCGCATCCCGCGTCGCCTGTGACGGAGCCTGGCGATGTCCACACGCCGCCGCGCATCCAGCACGCCGGCGAAGGCGGCAGCCAGCCCCCGCTGCCGCTTTCGCAGCCCGAGCTCTGCACGCAGCCTCCTTCTGCCGCGTGTGCCGTCGAGGAGGCTAGCGAACAAGCGATGCTAATCGATCCCCATGCCTGCTACTCTGCCGAGCCTCGCCCGGTCCCCGCCTTCGAACCAGGCAGCGGCGGGTCTTGGATTTCGGGCGGCAGCACCGACGGGTTTGCGGTGCCCGTCGAGCGGCGGGACGCTGGTGTCGCCGAGGAGTTGGGCGGCCGAGCTCCCTCCGACACGCGCCGCGGCGATGCAGCTGCAAACGGCGCCGTCCTCTGCCAGCCCGAGGTCGGCACCTGCTGCACGCCGTTGCCAGGGGCCCCGCTCAACGGCAGCACCAGCAGCCCCGCCGGCGACAACACCGCAGATGACGTACACGCGGTGCCCGGGTCGCGTCCCGATGCAACGACGCAACGTGGCCCAGGCTCCGATCTGAAAGCAGGCCAAACCTCCGATGTGCCTTTCTGTCCGTCCGAGTGGCCGATGGCCGCTTCTTCAGGCGCGCCCAGCTGCTTGGAGGAGCCCGCTGATGCCGGGCGTCCTACCATCCCTTCCGCGGGATCCGGATCCGCTGCAACCGGCGACGGCTCTGTCGACCCCGGCGCTCAAAGTGGATGCACCGACCGTCCCCCGTCGGCGTCGGGAACCGACGCCGAGAAATCCGAAGCATTCTCCAGCGAGCGCGCCGCGGAAAACGTCGTCGGCGCCCCTGCCGAACGCTTTGTCGAGAGGATAGTCGAATTCCCTGTGGACCGCATTGTCGAGAAAATCGTAGAAGTCCCTGTCGACCGCATAGTCGAGAAAATCGTCGAAGTCGATCGCATTGTCGAGAAAATAGTTGAAGTCTCTGTCGACCGCATTGTCGAGAAAATCGTCGAAGTCCCTGTGGATCGCATTGTCGAGAAAATAGTAGAAGTCACTGTCGACCGCATTGTCGAGAAAATAGTCGAAGTTCCTGTGGATCGTGTCGTCGAGAAAATAGTCCACGTTGACCGCATCGTGGAAAAAATTGTCGAAGTCCCCGTCGACCGCATCGTCGAGAAAATAGTCGAAATCCCCGTTGAGAAGATCGTGGAGCTTCCGGTGGTGATCGAGAGGCTGGTCGAAGTTCCCGTCGAAAGGTTCATCGACCGCCGCGTCGAAGTTCCGGTAGAGATCTTCATCGAAAAAATCGTCGAAGTGCCCGTGGAAGTCGTCCAATACGTCGACAGGGTGGTAGAAGTCCCCGTAGAGGTAGAGGTCGAGAAAATAGTCGAAAAGCTGGTCGAAGTCGAGAAAATCGTAGAAGTTCCCGTCGAAGTCGTCCAATACGTCGACAGGGTGGTAGAAGTCCCCGTAGAGGTCGAGAGAATCGTCGAAACGCTGGTCGAAGTCGAGAAAATCGTTGAACGGGTTGTCGAAGTGCCCGTCGAGCGAGTCGTCGAGAAGCTAGTCGAAGTTCCCCGAGCCGCCGAAGCGCTTGCGGCCGAACGCATCGAATATGTGGACAGGATCGTCGAGGTCGAGAAAATCGTCGAAAAGCTGGTCGAAGTCGAGAAGAT
The DNA here is from genome assembly GCA_030068145.1 of Diplonema papillatum. NCBI lineage: Eukaryota > Euglenozoa > Diplonemea > Diplonemida > Diplonemidae > Diplonema > Diplonema papillatum. Next base: position 42,917 of record JAPJBO010000615.1, read on the forward strand.
CGTCGAAGTGCCCGTGGAAGTCGTCAAATACGTCGAAAGGCTGGTCGAGATCCCCGTAGAGGTGGAGGTCGAGAAAATCGTCGAACGGGTCGTCGAAGTCCCGCGGGACGTCGTGCGGTACGTCGAAAAACCCGTCGAGGTCCCCGTCGAGACCCTCGTGGAAGTGCCCCGAGAAGTCGTGAGGTACGTCGAGAAAATCGTCGAAGTGAGGGTGGAGGTCCCGAAGGAAGTCGTCCGGCACGTCGAAGTCGAAAAGATCGTGGAGAAAATCGTGGCGAAAATCGTCGAGGTCCCGGTGGAAGTCATCAAGTATGTGGAACAGGAGGTGCCGAAGGAAGTCGTCAAGTACGTCGAAGTCGAGAAAATTGTTGAAAAAATTGTCGAAAAAATCGTCAAAGTCCCGGTTGAGGTCCCGAGGGAAGTCGTCAAGTACGTGGAGGTAGAAAGAATAGTTGAAAGATTCGTCGAAGTGCCCAGAGAAGCCGCGAAGTGCGTCGAAACGCCGACCCCGGACGAAGTCTTCACCCTCGCGGACCGAACGGAGGCGAGGCCCAGCGGCAGCAGCAAGCCAGCCACCCAGCATCTGAAGGCCCCCCGGCCGACCCCTGCGCTTCCCCTGCGCGAAAAGCCGCACGGCAAGCACCAGCAGCAGGACCCGAGGCGGACGTCGCCGGCGCGCGGCGCGCCCGGCCAGCCGCCGACACCCGGCAAAAAAAAGCAGGCGCCGCTCGGCCTCCGGAGCAAGTCGAGCGCCCTGCTCGCCGTCGACGTCAACACGACGCCGCCCCAGCAGCGGCCGACCGCCTTCTCCGCAAAGAACTCTCACCACGAAGCCGCGGTGAAGACGTTTTACGGCAAGCTGAACCGCCTGCACGATCCCGTGGCCATCACGCCCGACGAGTACGTCATGTCGCCCAGGACCAAGGGCGCATCAGTGACGAACGAACGAACGAAGACGAAGCCGTTTTTGACTGCGGAGTGCCCGTTTCCGGCGGGAACGTGGGCCTACGGCGAGGCGAGGATGTACGAAGTGTCGAAGGCCGGGCTCTGGCAGGAGTACCTGGGCGACGGCGCCTGGCTGGTGGGGCAGCTCAAGGCGCGGGCGGCCGGCGACCAGGGCCAGGGCCTGGGCCTGGGCCACCCGCTCGGCGGCTGCGGGCACGAGGACCCGCCGCACCCCCAGTGGCACGCGGTGCTCAGCGACGGCTCGCAGGCGTGGCTGTCCCTGCGGGGTGCGCCCCCCGCCGCGTCGCTGCTGTGCAGCTACGTGCGGCCCGGGGTCTCGCTCCCGCTGACGTCGTCCGCGAGCGTCCCGTCGCGCGCGGGCTTCGCGCAGTACGAGCAGCTGCTCCGCGCCGCCGTCCGCGACTCGGAGCAAACCGCCCGGGACCAGCTCGAAGCCGACTTGGTCAGCATGGAGCTCGAACTGCTCGTCTCCGACTCGGCCGGGAGCAGGCGCTGTTGAAAGTTCCTGAAACTGCTAGCCGGCCGGTCGACGAACTGGTTCTGGTCGCTGTGACTGAGCCGGTCCACCCCTCCCTCCCTGGAACTGCATCGAATTGCCTGCTGCTGTCTATCGCAAGCAGGGTGGATCGGCTCAGTGACGTGTTGTATGATGAAGGACGAGCTTCCCCAACGGCGTAGCAATGCCCTGGCGGCATTTCGACGATGAATAACATGGCAGAAGATAAAATGGGCAGCCTTTTTGAAACGAGTCAAGGGCGCGCCCCACGCCTGGCCGATGCATCAGTGCAGCTTCTGAGTAGAACCGGATACCTGATATATTTGATAGTGCACACAGGAACTGAAATATGCCACCGTTTTCTTTCTTTAGAGCGACGACGTTTGTCAACAACAACACACCACATATCTTTTCTGGGTGTCAAAAAAACAAGGAAAAAAAAAAAAAAAACAGTACCAAAAAAAAAAAGAAAAAGCAGTCTAAAGAAGTCCTTCGTAGAAAATGATAGATCTTGTATTCTTTTCTTTCACTCGCTCCCTCTCAGTTTCGTGTAGTTAGACAAAGGGACGACCGCTCTGGTCCCGTCCTCGCTCGCTTGTGTTCTCGCTGACTCTCTTCTCTTGCTCCGGACCTCCAGATGACTAGGGCGAAACCCGCACCGAGGAGACGCGCCGGCGAAGTGATGAAGAGACGCAACCAGTCAACCCGCACGCACCACCGGATTAAAAACCTTGGACAGTGAGATGGACCTTTCTTCAGGAGTCATGAACACGGCTTGCAAGCAAGATGTCATGCGTCTTCCGAGGAATTGCACCCACCTGGGGGAAGTCACAGGACCCGAAATTGTTGCCCAAAACCGACTGACGAAAAGTGGCTTGACTTCGCTCAAAAGACGTTGCCTACGCTCTACCTAGCATGAAAACACAAAGACGCACAGGCACGGCAGAACGAAAGGAAAAAGAACGAAACAAAGGAGAAAAGCAAGGAGAAGAATGCCGAGTCTCTACAAGATCGGGAGACAGTACTGACCGAGCGTCCTCGAAGCGTGCCGCCGTTGGGTGCCATTCATACCCTTGCCAGTTGAAGAGCCGGCTTCTGTCCATTCTCTTCCGAATCTGGCGGCGTCTCTGTCTCTGGTTCTTTTTCATTACTTTTCTCGAGGCAATTTGTCCTGGTCAGCCAACCTGATAGCTGTGCAGTAGCTGTGCAGAGACGAAGGCATTCGGTAGTGCCGTCCGTAGTTTAGTAGGTAGAAACAATCAATATACAATAGGCTTGTGTCTTGTCTTGTGCCTCGTGTTCAAGTGCATAAGCTCTTCTTTTTTTCTGGAAAGCCGAGACTTCAACACTGTTGAAAGTTTTCTCCATTTACTCAACTGGAGTCTTACCTAGAAAGGCACCAATCTGCACGTCCCAAGGGATCGTCGGAAACACAAGAAGGCACCGAACAAAGTTAGCTAGAAAGGTCTGGAGCATTCTTAAAGTCTGCTGAGAATGGCCAAGCGGCCTCCGCCCGCTGGGCTCAGCTGGAGGAACAGCTTCAACGCAAAGGCATCGCTCAGCCCGTTTTCGGTCGCCGCTGTCGGCGGCGCGAACCCGCCAGACGGAAGGTCGCTCCCGATGTCCCCGGCGACCCCTGCGGTGAGTGACTGGGTGGACGCACCCGATCCGACGCCGCTCATGAAAGAAGCGTCGTTGCCCCCGCGCCCCATGTCGCCCTCCGACTCGTATTCCTATCCCAAGTGGGAACCGAGCGCAGCCGTCAACACTACCGTCCCGCCGGCGCCTGCTCCTGTTCCCCGGCAGAGTGCCGTCAGTCCGACCGGGAACCGCTGGGGCAACGCAATCGCCACCCCTCTGCCAACCCCGGATAGATACCCCGCGCCTGTTGTCGCACCACCAGTACTGCTCCAACCTGATTCGCACACCAGCGAAAGCCACGACCCGCTGCTCAAAAAACCGGAAACCCCAGCCCTAGCCCCGGACACGATCCTGCCCACCGATCCGGTTCTCGGTGTCGGCCTCGACGACGAGCTCTTCCACATTCCGCAAGAGATGTCGGTCAAGCAGTTGCTGCTCTTTTTTGCCGGCGACCTGCAGCGCACGCGCAACTACAAAACGATGCCGTATTACCTCATCTTCCTCACCTTCTTCACGGCGATCCTCGTGACGGTCCACCTGTCGTCGGTCACCTACAGTGAGGACTTCTACTTCAACCAAGAAGCGAAGCGTGCCTGCCGGAGTGACCTCCTGGAGGACGTCATGTCGAGAAGCGAGCTCTGGTCGTGGATAGAGGGGGCCGCGCAATCTTCGTGGGAGCACCGTCCGTCAGGGGACACGACTTGTTCCACTTCGTTCAAGTATCACGTAGAGACCGACTTGGACAGCTCTTCTGGAGCCGCGCCTAGTTCGGTGGCCAACGCAACGGCAACTAATTTGCAGGCGTGTTGCCGCTCGTGCTTGAACTTGAACGATTGCTGGTATTGGACCTACGACGAGGTTCTGTCGATCTGCTTCTTCTATTCGACGGCGTCGGTCGCTCGCTCGGTGCGGGCGAGTCACGTCACGTTGGCTGAGCGAGTCTCGAACGTGACCGGGGATTTGTCGAACTACGGCATTCCCGCTTTCTTCCCGATCTCGCTCTTCGCATTGCGTCAGTGGCGGGTCCCAACGCAGTCCTGCGACTTCACGCACCGAAAGTTCTCGCCGATTCCGAAGGCAGACAGATTGGCCATCGAAAAGATGGGAGGCTGTCTCGCCCCCTTTAGCGACGGGCTGACCGAAGAAGCGTTCGGGCCTGCCGAGCAGTTTCTGCCCGACTCCGTGATCGAAGATCGGGGCGGGAATCCGTCAGTAGGGTACGACGCTGCGCGGTCGTACTTGTCCGGGCGGACGTACAAGATGGGGGATGCCTACTCGCAGATAATCCCGTATTCCTTAGACTACCCGAGCGTCCTCGAAAGGTTATCCGAGTTGCGGGATACGAAGTGGATCGACGGCCAGGCCCGGGCTGTGGTTCTGGACGTGATCTTTTGGAACCCGACGTTGGACACCTACGTGCACGTCCGTGGCTTCGTCGAGTTCTTCGTCAACGGCGCGGTGCTGTCGAGCATCCGCTCTATCCCGTTCCGCATTTGGTCGTTGCACACGGCGATGGGAGTTCTCGTGTTCTTGTCGGACGTCATAACCTGCGGTTCGATGCTGTTTTTCGCCTACGACACCTTCGCGGCGAAGTTCCAAATGCGGAAATTCGTGTGGATCACCGCCGCCCCGTACCTCGGTGTTTGGGAAGTGTTCGAACTGTCCAACCTCACCATCCTCGCGCTCGCTTTTTACTCGCGGGGCCTGATGTGGGTGGCGGGACAGGAGCTACTCTCCGGCTCCTTCCTCAAAGACACCATTGCTTCCATGTCCAACTGCCAAGACTACTGCGAAGAACGAGCATTCTTCGAGAGCATAACCCGGTTCTCCGAAGATGCATACGAGTCACTGGTTTGGTACGCTCCGGCCATCGTTCTGGCGTACATGCGGCTCTTCAAGTACCTCCAGCACAACATCCGCTTGAACGCTTTGTCGGAAACGCTGAAGGAGGCGATCCGAGACTTGGTCGGGATGCTTTTGATCTTCTTGATCGTCCTCGTGGCATATGCAATTGCCGGCAACTTGCTTTTCGCCCACGAGTTGACCGAGTTTCAGACGATGTTCGGGACGATCGTGTGGCTCGTGCGGACTCTGTTCTCGGGTGAAGTTGTGCTCTGGTCCGAAATGGCCCTTGTTGTCCACCCCGCCATTGTCGGGCTGTACATGATGACATGGTTCTTGATCTGTTGGCTGGTGTTGCTCAACATGATCCTCGCCGTCATTGCCGGGGCGTTCTCGGTCGTGCAGGACAACATGAACGCGAAGGCGTTGAAAGGCCGGTCCTTGCTCACCGACGTCAAGAACTACATGATGAAGTACATCTTTTGCTGCTCCAGTGTCCGCCGATCAATCGACGCCGAAGGGAGCAAGGCCTTTGGAGAGGCCTGGTCATCCAATTTTGTGACGCAACGTGTCGACACCATGCTCTGCTTGAAGGCGTATTATGAGGAGAGGTACATTACAGAGGACCGGCCGATCGATTTGATCCAGTGGGACAAGCTGTTCATCACGGACAAAGGCCTCTGTTTCATCGTGGCTTGGGGTCGGCAAAGAAACACGTGGCATCTGCTTTCGGACGAGGCACTGAAGCACGCGTTCGTCGATGCGTCGCAGCAGACGCTGACCGACGCTAAAACATTGCGGGTTGGTGAGCGGAGCATGGAGCGTGTGTTGTACTCGATCGACGACATGAAGCGGCTTCTCGATCGCTTTTCGATCAACACCACCAAGTCCACCGCCACCCTATCAAGTAAGCTCAAGGAACAAAGCCAGCAGCTCGCACAGGTGAGTAACACCTCCACCGCGACTGACCAAAAGGTAGAAAGCCTCACGCAGCAGGCCCAGACGACCGTTGCGAAGGTGACGGAACAGGCTGCCGCGGTCCAGTCCCTGGCGACCCACCAGAGCGACCTCCTCGTCGCCACAACCGACATCGCCCACAACGTCGAAAGCGAGTACCTGGCTCACTACCCGAAGTCCGCCGGCGCCGCCGCTATACCAACCAGTCCCCGTGGTGTCAACCCTCTTCTCAAACAGACGCCTGGCATCAAGCGTACGGCTTCCTTGCGCAAAGCCCCCGATTCGCCTGCCCGGCACTCCGATGACGATCCGCTGTTGTCAGGAGACGAGTCGGCTAACCGACGGGCCAAGCCTCGGAAAAAGAAGGGCTAGACGGCTGGACGGCTAGTCCTTCTTTACAGTTAGATGCCGCCGAGACCTTTGCACGACAACACCCTGCTGTGTTTCGAACTGGCGCAGCATGTGTTGCTGCGTTTCTGCAAACTAGCGCAGCAAGTGTCTACAAGCCTAAGCTGCCGCGCGTTCCTGTATGAAGGTCATCTGCATTAAAACCGCCCAGCAGCACACAGAACTCTGTGCAAAGCCGCTTCTAGCTTTGGCGAGTGGTTTTCCGAATTCACATCCCTATCCCATGCCCTCCAACGGTCTTTTACGAGTGCACGATAGTTCGTTAGTTCGAGTTTATTGTCGGCGTCCTGCTGCTTATCACCCTACTGCCACGTACGTGAAATACCGTGCTTCTGTAGTTGGCAGTGCCTACTCGTAGTCCAGATTTCTATGGTATGGCGATGACTAGGAGAAATAGAGCTCGTCACTCGCATTAGCGCGGCTACAAAACAAATGATGATGCTGATCCGTAAAGTGAGTTGTTTTTATGGTACGAAGTTGGTCGTCTTTACTTAGAGCTAGATTCGGGTCGCAAGTGAAAACGCCACGGTTGCGGTGACGAGCTTCTCATTTCCCTCAACATTTATAAGAAAGAACTGCAGGAAAAGACAAATCATTGTCCAATCAATCGTAGTTTTTGCGCCGGCAGCCCGAACGAGCTGGGTTGTCTTCGCTGTCCTTTCTCAGCCTTTTCGCGACGGCTTGCGTGATTGAAACATCGCACCGGCAACAGTGGTAAAGTGCAACCATTCGAGCCACGTGCGTCCATCTACAAGTCCCAAGTTTCAAAAGGACGCTGGGCTGAAAGTTCAACCGAGTCAGCCTTCGCAAGAGCGACACGCCTTCAGGAATTTCTTGAACGAAAACATTGTGGAAGTGGTACGGCGTCCCTGCCTACTCGGCGACGAATGAGTAGCCGTACTACACAGCACTGTCCGGTACAAATGCCGGACATAAACCGGGAGGTCTTCGCATGGTGGGTAATCCTTTTACGTGGCCATGCTGTGTGACTTCGGGGACTGCATGGTCTCTACCTTAAAGAAGCCGACGATCCGGTGTGTGCGTCCAAGCAAAACACACGACATCCTGGCAAACGTAGTTGCCCATGTGCAGTGGAAAGGATCTAGAAGATTAAACGCGTTAACGAGGGTCACCACGAGGAGGTGCAGGTCAGGGGCCCCCACAAAGATCGTGTTCGAAAGGAGCTGCTGCTGACTTCGAAAGGCGGAGCGGTTGTCGTCCGTGCCTTCGGATGACACTGATGGTGGACATGTTGCAAGAGAACGTGTCAATCCGGCCGTCTGCTCCGCCTACGACTCAACGACATCGACGAGAAGAATCGCCCCTGTTTTGCCCCGGATATACTTGAAAGCCGACAACCTCAGTCTAAGAAAGGATAACACAAATTACAAAAAGAAAGAGCAAATAAATGGCGACCCACGCGCTCGGCCCTGTTCTCGACACCACCAGAAACCCGAAGGTATGCAACAAAAACACACACATCCACGTTGGGGTAGCTGCCCGTCAATGCTTGGCAAAAGGTTCGCGCCACTTCCCCGTGCGACCGAGTTTCGGAACAGGACTGCCAACCGTGGCAGGTGCTTACGCCAGGAGTTTGGAACAGTTAGTCAGGCCAACAGCTTGCCACATCCTCGGGTGATGTGCCGCCTGTGTAAAGACATTAAGCTTGGGCCGAAACGCTGTGCAGCTTACTCCGTAAGAACAGAAGTCTTGAGCCGGGTGCCGGATGGAGAAGCTGACAATCTCGCACGCTCTATCCGTCCCTGAAGGATCCCACCCTTCGGGGTAGGAGTTGCAGGGCCCAGAAGCAAGGTAAAACCGACTGGTGAAAGGTGAAAGTGAAGACGGGTGAACTTTCGCTTCAGACGTACTCACTATGAACCACATACACACACACACACACACACACACACACACACACACACACACACACACACACACACACACACACACACACACACACACACACACACACACACACACACACACACACACACACACACACACACACACACACACACACACACACACACACACACACACACACACACACACACACACACACACACACACACACACACACACACACACACACACACACACACACACACACACACACACACACACACACACACACACACACAACGACAGGCACAAAGTCTCATCAACGCCTACAAGGACCGCATCCGCTACAGCGAGAAGTACTGCGACGATGTCAATGAGTACAGGTGTCGTCCCTCTCAAAACCTTCTTGAAAAAGTAAAACGAGCTCAGCAACGCCTTCTCCCGTTGTCTCTACACCCACGTCCAGGGCAACCCGTGGGGCTAAAAAAAAAGTGAGCGGAAAACGCGCCGAAAAGCACCCACGCAAAAGCGAGTTACATCGTTGCGTTAACAGTGCATCGTTGGCACAGAAATGCTAGTTGTCACCAAGCACACTACATGCAATTTACGACAGCAGTTCTGCTCGTGCGCTCGTGCACACAAACAAAAGAAAGCGCCATTGTTTGCAAGAGTCGGGTTATCGCTTCTCAAAGGCAACAAGGGGAAACACCGCAACGCACACAGGCACGTCATCCTGCCGAAGGAGCTCAAGAAGCTGGTGCCGAACCGGTTGATGACCGAAAGCGAGTGGAGGTCGCTCGGTGTGCAGCAGTCGCTGGGCTGGGAGCACTACATGGTTCACGCACCCGAGCTCCACGTCTTGTGCTTCCGCAGACCTCTACCCCGCTCAGGGATCTGAGGGCTGCCTTATCGCAGCAGTACTTGAGCCAATTCACCTGATATCCCCGCCCTAGTAGACGAAAGATGACGACGTACGGTGGTTTCCGTTTCCATGACGCTAGCTTGGCTCACGGCGGATAAACTCTGAACGCAGCTGGGAATAGAACACGGAACATCGTGCCGCATCCCTTCGAGTCCACTGAATCGTGCTTTCGGCGATTTCCACGTCTGCGACGCTGAGAACGTGGGAGCATTCCTACAATGCAGCTCAGCAGGAGAAATACCCTTAGAAGAAGTACATCGGGCGACCCGCTTACCCGTGAAGAAAGCCTGCAGGCGGAACCAAATACCGTTCACAGCCGCACGAGCAGCCCTTAATAGAGGAGAGCATCACACACACCCTTTGCTTGTACCTAGACCACATTTCTTTTTCCCCTTTCCTGCCGTAGCAGTGCGGGATTAGTGCGGAGACCGGAAACTCCCCCCGGAGAGATGGCCCTTCACTCTAACTCGTCTCCCTCTTCTTCTTTTTTTTTCACCCCGCGGCTCTAAGCTACCAAACGTGCCCCTTCCGCACCCACCTCTCTCCCCACCGAACTCCCTCTCCGTAGAGCACTTTCGGTCTCGTCTGGCCATCACATCTCCGCAGTATTGCTCTGCGGAGGTTGACGCTGCGACAATAGCTCCTTGCTCCAGACCCCCGATGCATCCCTGTTGTTGTGACGCGCTGGAGTCTCTGCAGCTAGAAACGCTGTTTTGCGAGGAAGGCCCAGGAGAGGTGACGCCACCTGCCTCTCTTTCCTTCGGGTTTCTTGCTCAGAGCGACGACGATAAATCAACGTCCTGAACGGTAACCTCCAGCCCGCAACGCACACACACACAAGATATAGCAAGGGGGAAAAAGCGTGTGTGGCACCTGCTCTTCTGGCGTGCTCGGATCGATGAGCAGCACTTCGATGCCGGCTGACTTTGGCAAAACATCCGAATCAATGAGCTCTCTGACTCAGAAAAAACCCCCCCCCGGCTGTCGAGCGAGAGGCATTCGAGAAACAATCCGCATTTCTTTCCGTCCGGAAATTGCGCGTGCCGCAAAGCAACCTGTTTCTTTGGAGGGTCAGGCGGACCTGTCCTTCTTTTCTGTCCCCCTTTTTCCCCGTTCGCTAAAGAATCTGAAGCTTTTTCTACCCCCGGCCGTGCTTCCGGGCAGTTCGTCCAGAAGGGTAGCCCCACTGTCTTCGTGTAGGAGGCAGTGCGCTTCACCCGCCTGGGTAGAGAAGCACTCGAAGAGAACGAACCAATCGGGATGAAATAACGAACCAAAAAAGCCTTAGCGAAAGAAGCGAGAAGGAAATCGTCTTTGCTCCGTTTGCCGTGCCTTTGTTCGCAGAGTTCGGGTCTACGGATAGTCCAGCACGTGCGTCGGCACACAACGTTGTAGGCCAGCACAGCGCGGTATAGCTAAGACAGGCACCCACTTGCAGCTTATCACCCCCATCCCACCTCACCCATCCACCTCTCCCTTAGATGTCCCCACACAATTCATTTTCTTTCAATACCCGGTTTTTTTCCTTGTCTGTTTCATTTTTCCTTCTTCTTCCAGACAGGTAGCCGGGAGGCTCTCAAACTCGTTTTATGCGTCAGTGTAGTGTGCGTGCAGCCTATGACATTTAGCCCTTTACGGACGGGGGACATACATTTATCTCGAAAAAGCCAAAACCCATGCTCGAGTTCGGACGCTGGGCCTTCAGAGTAGTAGGCACATCAAAAAGGATCAATGTTTGCTGCTGTGACGAGATGTGTTACGAAACCTTTCAAGGAGCACCAGGTGTCCCAATCTGTTGTGTCGTAAAACTCTCGCGTTTGGCCCAAAGATTCCCCAGAACGCTTTCTGCGCGCTGGACAGCCTCCCTCCGTCCGAAAGGGGCCAAAGTTAAGCCTTTTTTGAGTTCATCGCAGACCTGCATTCTCGGAAAGCAGAATAAACCTGAGAAGTGCCCGAAAGGCGAGATTACCTCTCCGAGATCCCTTGAGGCCAGACTTTGGCTTGTCAGCACCTAAACTGCTTCATCATTACAGGATTCGTCACGGAGCGGCGTGCACTGTGCTGGTTCGAATACCGGGCAAGCCATCCGGCTCCGGGCTGTTTTTTAGCTTCTTCTGGCTTTCCTCCATCTCTTGTAGATCGACCCCCCGCCTCGCCCCGCCCCCCCTGTTTTTTTGGCTTTCTTCTTTTTGGAAGCAGTGCTCGCGCTATATTCTGAAACAGCCTTCCGCTCTTATTCTTTGTAGTCGTATGAGATCGCAGGTCCTGAAGCGTCACGGCGTTCATGACAAACGCACCAGCATCATTGCGTGGCCTTTCTACCATCACGCGACGGTGAGGGGGCGGAGGATAAGGATTGGAGGACGATGATGTGATACACGATCCTGGAAATAGGCGTTTTTTTACTCGTGCTTGACTTGTTAGCTCCGCTGTTGCAGCTGGACTAGGCGCTTCTGCTACGGAATATGCCCGGTTGTACTGGGTCGCCACGTTGGCCAGGAGGGAGGAGACGACATTAACCCGAGAAGGCAAAGCTTTCGCGACGCAATCGGCTGGCTGTTCGTTCTGCCATTGTTTGCTGCTCTGCTCCTCCTTCCTTCCCTCGCATATATATTGGAGCTGTTATCCAGCCTCGTTGATAAGACCCTTGCGAAACTGAGCTTGTCCGTTAAAGCCTCCGCATAGCATGTAGGCAAAGCGATATCGATTCCCATTGCGCAAACTTTCTCCTTCACTTTGCTTTGCAAGGCGGCCATCTGGGTGTATGGTATGCCCATCAGTGCAGACGTCCTATGGAAAGGTGTCCGCCTGGTATATCGTGTACGACGCGACGTGTAGGTCACGAATTGTGTGCGCACAATCGGGAACTCACCTGCTTTGGTAGGCTACAGCTTAGCATTCGGGGAGTCACCGGTTTCATTGTCTGCATCTCATGTTGGGTGATCTCGTGTAGACCTCGATGGGAGCGTTGAGGTTGATCGCGTCTTCGCTCACTTGAGTTCCGTCGTTGTAGTCTTCTTATATCCGCACGTCAAACAAAGATCGGACCGAGAACCCGTGCCCCAGCGTCAGGTAGAGCAGGTGATAACACTGCCTAACTCTCATCAATCAACAGCTTTGTTTTTATGAGTGGTCAACTTTTCCACATTGGGGCCCGGCATCATCGGACGGTCTTCATCTAGCGGGCGAATCTCCTTGAATGCCATTTGTCAACACCACGCATTGGGTACCGTGTGTCTGTTTCGGAAAGAGGTTGAACACTACTCACCAGGTCACACACAGACCGCGACCCCTCCCATCCACCTCACCCTCCCCTTCCCCCGGAAATGGTGAGCAAAAGAGTTGTGTTGACCACGTGTCTGGCGGGCATATTTATCTTCGTGAGCACACCAGAGGCGCGGGATACCAAGCGCCAATCGAACTGGCACCTGGCAAAGTTGACCGTGTCGAAGCAGCCCACGCAAGACTACGAGCGCCCGACTCCACCAGCAGTCGACCGGTTTTACACGAACAGCGTGGCGCACCCGGTGTGTCCGCAGTGGAAAGAGTGGGAAGCCGTGCTGGAGTACCACGAGGACTTCCAGAACGAGCTGGCCGGGGCTTTGCCATACGCGTACCACCTCCACGCCAACTGCTACCGGGTGTCGGTGCTCACGGCTCCCGGGATGCGCGAGCTGTACTACTTCGCGGACCGACTTGAGGAGTACTCGCCGCTTGTGGAGCGGTCTCCGCCCGCAGCCGAACGGCAAACGGAGCGGCCACCCCCCCCTGCTTACGCCTTCGACGCAGACGCCGCGTTCGAGGAGATGGGCGGCAAGACCATCGCGGGGGACGAGTGGAAGCCGCCGCCCCTGAAGCAGCTCTTCGAGAACCAGTACTACACCTTCGACAAGCCGCTGCTCGTCATCGTCGATGCACCGCCCCTCAATGCCAGCGGCGGGCAGCCTCGCAGGTTTTCGAAGCTCCCGCTGCACGTCCTCAAGAAGATGATCGAGTCTCTCACGAAGCACCACACCGTCGTCTTCGCCCGCGTGGCGCCCGACGGCAGCGCGCTTCCCAACCCGCTTCTCGAGGACGAGGCCCACGAAGCCTCTTCCTTCTTCGCCGCGTACGACGGCCGCAAGTCGCTGTTCTTCATGCACGACATGTACGACCAGGCGCAAGAAGCGTGGGGAGCGTCGCTCGACTTCTCGTTCCAAACCTTCCAGCTTTGGGTTTACGCCAACGCGCAGCGGTTCGTCGCCCTTGCAGGCGGCCCCTCCGTCTTGCCGGCATACCTGGCCGGATCCGAAGGCTCCGTCGTGGTGTTCCAACCCGCAGACCTCGCAACCGCATCCGCAGCCCGCATCCCTTTGAAAAGCGCCGCCTCTCTCTCTCGCCTGTCTGGCGCCGACGTCACGGTCGTAGCAACCCCCGCCGAGCTTTTGCAGACCGTCCGCAGCCGCTTCGGCACTCCCGTCCCGGATGCCGTGGAAGTTGCCGCTGAGGTTGAGGCTGCGCCGTTGCCTCCGGTGGCGGAACCTGCGAACGACCACCAGTACTACAGGCCGGAGCCTGCGAAAGGATTTTACACGTCGAAGTTGCCGTCGAAGTCGGAGTTCGGGTGTACAGAGTGGACGGACCACGACAACATCTTGGAGTTCCACTCGGAATTCGGGATGGAGTTCATCATCGCCGCCCCGTACGCGTACTACCTCCACACGCAGTGCAAGCGCTTGTCGATTCTCAGCGTGAAGGACACCAAGGCAATGTACTTCTTCGCAGACGACCACAAGACGTACGCTCACCGCAGCCGGAAGTTCGTCGTGAACGAGGACTTCGCTGGGTTCCCGCTGTCGACCATCCACGTCAAGCAACTGCCCACACAGGAGTACACACCGCCTCCGTACAAGAGCATGTTCAAAAACAGCTTTTTCGTGTTCGACAAGCCGATTTTGGTGATCACGAACAAGTTCCAAGTTGAGTGGGGCGGGAGACCCATCAACCATATCCCACTCAAGGCGTTGATTACGCTTGTCAACATGCTCCGCGAGTCGTACACGATTGTGTACAGCCGACCAACGAGCAGCGAAATTGAAGAGGACGGTTCGAAGATCCTGGACTACCCCGACAAGGAAAGGCTGAAGGGGAAAGTGCTTTTGATCGAAGACATGTGGCGCAACGCGCAAGAAAAATGGGGCGCGAGCATGGGAGAGGACCTCACCTTCAACTTGTTCCAATTCTGGGTGTACGCGAACGCGGACAAGTTCATTTCGGTGCAGGGCGGCAACAGCGCGCTGACGTCGTTCATGGCGGGCGAGAAGGGCACCGTTCTCGTGTACGTCAGAGCGGGCAAAGAACTGCAGGTGAACGCCATCGCCGGCTGGTACGGCAAGTTTTCGAACGCAAGCCTCCACGAGGCCCACAGCGCCGTCGAGCTGCAGAGGAAGGCGGCCCGGTTGTTCCTGAGCGCAGACGCGGCGAAGAAGCCCCTCTCCAGGCTGCCCCTGGCGCCGTTGCTGCGCGACCAAGGGGTACCCGGCATGCAGCCGAGAGTGCCCCTCCTGGTGCCCGCCAGCCCCGCGCAGTTCGTCGCCGACGACGGAACCGTCATCGAAGCCTCGAAGAAGCCGGCTGCTGCGCCGCCGCTGGTGGCTCCGCTGCGGACGATGCAGAAGCCGAAGGCGACCGCAGCAAAGCACGCATTCCGCCCCGCTCCGAACGGAGACGTCGACGCGTTCTACGTGGATCCCGACCACGAGGGGAAGCTGCTCGGCGGGGCGCACTGCAAGAAGTTCGAAGAACACTCTTCGGTGCTTGACTTCCACTCCGAGTTCGGGATGGAGCTCATCATCGCGGTTCCGTACGTGTACTACCTGCGGACGCAGTGCATCACCGCCCGCACCCGCGGCACCAAAGACACCGCTTCGATGTACTTCTGGAGCGACAAGCACCAGGTCAAGCCCCTGTGGCAGCGCGCCTTCAGCTCCTTCGAAAAGTTCGAGGGGTTCCCGTTGTCCACCGTGCACGTGGACAGGCTCCCCGCGACGGAGTACACCCCTCCTCCTTACAAGCAGGCCTTCATGAACAAATACTTCGTCTACGACAAGCCGCTTCTGGTCATCACGAACAAGTACCAAACCGAGTGGGGCGGTAACCCTGTCAACTTCATCCCACTGCACACGCTCAAGGCCCTCGTCGAGCTGTTGATCCCACACTACACTGTTGTGTACAGCCGCCCTACAAACGAGATCGAAGTCGACAAGTCCGAAATGCTGCAGTACGGTGACAAGAAGATGCTCTCGGGAATGAAGGGCGTGCTGTTGATCGAGGACCTCTGGGTCAAGACCCAGGCCGACCTTGGGGGAAAGGTTGAGGGGCTGTCGTTCAACTTGTTCCAGTTCTGGTTGTACGCGAACGCCGACCGGTTCATCTCTGTCCAAGGAGGCAACTCGGTTCTGACCTCGTACATGGCGGGAAGCAAGGGGACCGTTATCGTGTACATTCAAGCCGGCAAAGAAATGCGTGCGAAGTCGATCAAGCGGTGGTACGGCAAGTTCTCCGGCGCAACCGTATTCAGCGTGGAAGACCCAGACGAGCTGTACAGGCAGGCGGCCGAGCGCTTCGTTCCTTCAGAGCTTGCAAGGGTGGAGAAGCTGATCCCGCTTGCCAAGCCCGGCACATACGTCCTCCCACGACCTCCCTTCGGCGTGCCAGTCGCGGCCCGCCTGCAGCGATGGCGCCAGCGACAGACCCAGCAACAGCAGCTTCCGAGCCCGAAGCGGTGATCGTCTCGAGAACAACGAGCAGCAAACCTCGTGACGATCACAGCCTCCCGCCAACCCAGCGCTTCGCAAAGCCTACGAGTTCGATGCCCCGATCCTTTCGAGGACGAGAACAAACCAGCGGGAACAAAGTTCCCACCCCGGGATGCAACGGCTCGCACCCTCGAACAGGTGCACTTTGTAAGAGGACACAGCTCCTCCCCGTTACCGCCCCCACAACCCCGAAAATGCTGTGTATAAGGACAGACTCACTCCACCGAATGTCTTCCGCACACGCTCGCTGTACACGCTCGCTTTCACTCATCTATTCGTCGGACATACGTTGTCAATCGGGAAAGAAAACTGACAAGGTCACGCCACTTGGCGAAGAGTTCTAAAGACGAAGCTTCCTCTTTTTTTATAAGCACCTGCTTTGCAGGAAGTACTTGAGGCGGCTGCCAGTTGCAAATTCGCAAAGCCACGAAACACAGGTACACCTGGGATAGTGGCGGGCGGAAGCGTTCAACAAAAAAGACCCGCTTTTAGTTGTATCGTTTCCCCCTCTAGCCTCCGTCGAAAAAAAGAACAAGCTCCTCGAGTATTTTTCTGGTTTCTTTTTTCTTTTGCGTGTCGTGTCCGAAATTAGACATGGGTCCCCCGTCCCCGTTTGAAAGAAAAAAGCAAAGCAAGACCTGCCCCCTGCGGCTGTGTTCGACAATCTACTATGCGCAGTCAATCGTCACAGATTGCTGCTGCATATCAAGTTCAAGTACTCACTGTGATTGGACACAACCAGTAGAAGAGCAGCCCCAGTGTCTGCTTTGCTTCGATGGTGCCTTCGGGCCGCAGTCCGCCATCATTTCATTTCTGAAAGTACGATGAAAGATAGGTGGGCGTTGGAGGCTCAAAGTTTGCCCCGCTGCACCACCCTCAACGGATTAAAAAAACACGATACCACTTGGGCTCGGACGAATGAAGCCTACACCACAAAACAGGCCTCCTGGGAACACGAGGCCAAAACTACCCGCAGACTGAGCGAGAGTTAGCGGAGACCGTTGTGTTCAGACGCGGCTCCGGTTCTAAAAGCCAGTCAGACAGACAGACACGCACAAGCACACATAGCTGGCGTGCGCCCTTTCTATTTGCGGCGCCGCAAGGGCGGTGGCGAGTCGCCATCCTATGCGGCACGGAGGCCCACTCAGCGACGAGGGCGTTGGTCGGCACAAATTGCAGCAGGTCAACTGCATTGCAATTCGCTGGCGATGAATCGCACCTTCCCCTGAGTCAACACGTGTGCGCTACAGAAGGCGTTCTTCTTGACTTCTCGACATCTTAAAGGAGACCAAACCGTGGGAAACTGTGTCCAACACATTTCTCGGCACACAAGCAGGGCATCGTGGAAATTCTTGCGGTTTCGGCTGGGTGCCATGCTTGCCTGAAGCACAAACAAGAAAAGACTGCATCCCTCGAAGGAATGTACTTGATGTCGGTCACAAACAGTCCCGGACATGGCTAGCCACTCATAATGAAAGTGTGCACCAAACAATTCACCCGCACCCACATAGTCCTTACTTTAAGAGAACCATTTACCTGAGGTCACCCGGAGACCCAAAATTCCCGGAATTTCCACTCTGACTTACTGATCGCAGTTAACGACGGGTAAGAAGAGACACCAAGTATATATGTAAGGCACAGCACCCCCCTACAACGGTCAGCAAGTGTACCTTGTCTGATGCAGGAGTGGCAGCCGAGCATCGAACGCTACAAGCTCAATGAAAGAAGGCCAGCCCTTCAGGGGGTCATCCCCCACCAGAAGGAGTCTTGCACTTCGTTCTTTCCCCCCTCTTTTTCTTGTTCCGAGACTAGACACTATCATACATGCATAACCGGCAGACAGTATTGCCCAAGCATTCAACTAAAGATCCACTCCTCCTGCATCGTTGCTATCCTCTACCCTCTGCTCCACTACTTGAGCAAGGGGCAACGCCCAACGCAATCCAATTTTTAGACTATTTCCTCTATCTCCATCGGCTTTAAACGGCCAGTGTTGTCGTGGGTAAGGCAGGCAGGCGACCGCCTTACCTTTTGATACAGAGGCGCATTTTTCACATTTTCACCCACCACGCGTCTGCCTCAGCTCAACAGTCGAACCACGCCCCGTGTGCTCAGGGTAAGGGGCGTTTCCTTGCGCCGTAGTTCGTGCGGCTCGGCCATGGGCCTTCGGCTTGAGTCGGTTGCGGATCCTCATTTAAAACGCGGCGCCTAGCACGTGCTCGTTCCAGCAGTCGGCCACAGGACAGAGCTGATGGGGTTGTGTGAGCAAACCCCGACTAGCATTGCACACTGTGGCTGACCTCGGACGGTGAATGTTCTTTATTCACGCTACTCTTGCCTGCGATGACACTGCGCCCCAGCTGAACACTTCCCACTCTCCATCTACGACAGGAGCTTCCCAAGGACTAGGAAACCCGTGATAATCCGGCCGCCTAACTGCGAGCTGGTTTGCATCTTGTCCTGTTGAGGCACTCGAGCGCAACCTAACGGGCCCGCTACATGGCTCACAACGCCGCGGGACAATAATGCTCAGCACGCCATCGGCTGAGAAGCCCTAAATCCTTCACCCCATTTTTCTTTCTCTCTGAGTCGCTCTCTCTCTCTCTCTCTCTCTCTCTCGGGAAAGGTCAACGCGGTAGCGGTGACCACGAGAACACATACAGGTGGGTGGGGAGAGGCCCTGGGACTGCTAAGGCGTGACTACCCCCGTCCCCCCTTGCATAGGTGGCGACTTGCCCCACCCCGAAACTCGCCTTTTGACTCGCCCAACTCGCCCCAAACTCGCCCTCCGTGGACCATGGTGACACACGTCGAAGAGCGCACTCCGCCTCGATTTCGACCTGTTTTGCCGCTGCCACCGTGCTCATGAGCCCGAGGGGCTGCCGACCCTGTTACGGCGCATGAACACAATTGCAGGAAAAGGGGTAGGGGTGAGAAAATCTTGATGTTTTGGCAGTAGTGTGCTGAAGGTCTGCCCTCACATGTCAGGAGCTTCCAGGTCGTCATCGTCGGCGTCGTTGTCGTCGGCGACAAATGAGTCATCACCATGCATCCACAGAAACAGTCGGTTGACGAATGTCTGCGGATTCATGGTGACAGCGTATCTTCTCCATGGCGTTCGTCACCGAAGACAGCATGGGAATCTTCTCTGCTGCCGTTCCCCCCCAACACGTGTTTCTCCACCATAATGGGGGTTTCTTTTTAGCGACGGGGTATTTGCCGAGATTTCTGTGGTTAAATCCCGCACCTGAGTGGGTCGGAGAAGGCAAAAAATTGACCCTGTATGGTACTGAGGGCGAGTGAAGGGCAAGTGAGGGCGAGTGAAGACGAGTCTGGGGCGAGTCGTGACTCGCCCGCCACCTAGGCGGCCCCCCCCCCGCTTCCGCCTTCCTTTTTCAGGGTACCTAGTGCGGATCATCAACAAGTTACGCTTCGCCGACACACAAGAGCGCCGTCTTCCCTGGATAGTGCCTACAAGGCGTCTGCTCCCTGCGATGCCTATGCCTGGGTGCGCCGGCGATCTTCACACGCTTCGCGGACAGAGTGGTGTCGAACAAGCTGGAATCAGCACCGGAGACCGCAGGAGTGAAGCCATACCTGAGCATCCGCGGGGCGTAACGTACCCATGCAGTGGAAGCTGAAACGCTGGCCGCCACAGGCGTTCCTAGACGAACAGGAGAATTCACCCGCCTGCCAGGATGCTTCGCGCTGTGCCTACGGCGCCACCCACGCCTCCGACGGAATGACTAGCGCCCCACCGTAGAAGTGTAGAAACACGGGAGGAAATGCGGTGACCGAAGATTTTTGTGACCGCACTCTTACTCGTCTCTCTCTCGTTTTCTCCTCTTTCTCCCTCGGCGTTTGGCACATTTTCGCAGTGTATTCGCTTGGTCTCCGGCCTGGCTTGCACGTCCCGACCTGGTCAAAAAAAAAGAACCGAAAGACAGGAAAAGCGCGAAGAGGTAACAAATTATGACCGCAAGTGAGTCTGAACACAAACAGACAGAAACAGCATGAATAGGTGACGAAGACAAGGAAAATATTGGATGAGCGCTATTGGCCGCCGAAGCCAATGTTTGTCAGTTCCTCAGTATTTCCTCCCGGCGTTTTGCAAAATTTGACCAGCTGCATCGAGAACCTGCAACCACAAGCTAGCACCTGGCAGCACACTGAACCCCAACAGCCATGGGCGGAAATGTTCCGAAAAAAGGTTTCTACCAACTCTAGACTCAGGAACCGCAGCCGCATCACAAAAAATATACCAAGCCGTGAAATGAAAGAATCGATAAACAACAAGCAGCGCCGACTGGCCGTCGACAGCACACAGCAAAGAAGATACAGCTCAAAAAAAGCGCACGGCAGAGGTAAGGTCCCCGCATCGAAACTTGTGCGGCACGACCTTGGTACTCGAGACGCGCAAGCAGCTGGCAATAATTCTTTCACCGACAGGAAAAGGGTAAGCGTCGGCGTCCTCGGATAACCCGTCGGCTTGACGTCAGCATCGCAATCTGTCACGTAGGACACGTGAGACGTGAGACTGTCCGTTACGTGACTTCTCGCGATCGCGAGTCATTCTGTTCGGATCAGTCTGCAACGCCGACGCCCTTCTTTTAATCAAACAAACTATCCCCCCCCACACACACTACGTTCCTGAGCGAACTCCTCATATCCGCATCGAGGACCGATGCGTTCTATCGACTTCCCAGAAATAGCGAATAAGCCGAAGGATTCCAACACACGCACACACACTCACTGAAACAAGCAACTCAAGCCGGAGGCGACTCCACGAGCAAACCCAATGTGCTGATCTCTCCTAAGAGCCGGCATGTTAAAAAAAGGGGGTTTGAGTGGAGGTCCGCAGTAATGCGTAAGCATTACAGACAATCGAGGAGACCGGAAAGCTTCCGGAGAGTTGGTCAACGGCGCTCTAGCTGGTCTCTTCAACTTGGTTTCCCCCAAGGGCTGGTGTGCATGAAATGTGTTTTCGAAAAACGCTACTGTTGTTGTAAAGAGTACATCCGTTATTTAGATACGTGCCCACAGAGTGGGTCCGCGAAAAAAATCTCGCGGGAGTGCTCTCCTTCAAGATCCTGGGAGCTGAGAAACCGACAGTAAAGCTTGGTTGCACGTTTTCGCTTTTCTTAGCCACTTCTAGGCACGCATTGCTGTCCCCTCTGCAGACGCTCAGGCTCCAGCTGCTGACGATAGCTCGCCTGCCTGTTTCGTGGCACAGGATCTGACCGCGGTATACAAATTGGGTACCCTTCCAAGCACGTTTTTGTATTTGGCCTCCCTTCTCCTCATAGCCCGCGTGGTCTCGCTAGTGTCCGACAGATAAAAGATGAGCCTGGTAGAGTTGTGCTAGTGTACAACGATACACCAGTGTTTTTTTGGGGGGGTCTGAGACCCCCCAATTCCACGCCGTGTATCGTTATATACTACAATTGAAGTGCAGTTTGCCTGTTAGAAACACGTTGTTGTTGTGTCACTTGTGAAAAAATGACACAATCTGAGTGCAATGCAACTCCGAGCAAAAAGTGAAGGGAAAACCTTCACAACAAGTGAAAGGTTCGAGCCCGCAGTTAGGACTCCGAGCCCTGATTTCTCGTGCACCGAGTCGGAAATACCCACCCTTGCCGAACTGGTGCATTCCGTGGGTGTTTCCACCAACACTTGGCAAGACTTCTGCCAAGAGAGCCCTTACTTGGGCCTAAAGTTACTAGTGCCGCACTTTTTCTGGCCCTGAATCTGGGGCGGAAAGTTACTAGTGCCGCACTTTTTCTGGCCCTGAATCTGGGGCGGTTGCTCAGTATCAGAGTTTCCAACAGTGTGGCGACCGCAGTCCGACGAACTTACTGCTTCTCTTTTTGACAGAGAGCGCTGGCGGCAGACGAGCACCACCGATGAATCTGGTGCTAACAAGACGTCCCATCGCCCCCACGCCGGGCCACGGTCACGATTGACACGGCTGGCTCCGGAAGCTCAACTCTGGAGCTGGCTCCGCAGCTCCGGAGCCACCGCCACACTGCGATTGCCGGCCCATTGCCATGATTGTGCGTCATGATCCCCCGCACACAGCCAGCTCCAAGACTTTGACACGAGCTACGGCATCAGTGACATCATCACGATCATGCCACTGCCAAAAAGCAACCGTACTTTGCCATCATTTCTACCTCGAGCCGAGCCCCTTTGCAGCAACCAACACAACATCCTGATAATGAATTCACTCAGGACACAAGTAAAGAGACAGAGAGGCGGGGAACGAATCGCTCGACCGATCCGGATGTTGGCCGGGTAAAACCTGAGGCACCCAAACCGTTTCTAGGGTTCAGCACTCTGTCTGAGGGGATTTGCGGGCAACAATAAAGTGTAATGCACTGTCAGGAGGACCAGCCTACGAACGCTATTCAATGAGAGGATAGCCCCCCTCAGTACATATAAACACCGCCCCTGGAGGAAGGAAGACACCCACAGAAAACAGGAACTACCTGCAGTTCAACACCTAGATATTCGATAAGGCAAAAAAGACCGAAACCCAGCACCTACACGACTCTCATATTGATTAAACACGTTTCTACATGGTTTGTTTTTCAAAAACCCCCGTTTTTCTCCATTCGACGAAGACCACCCAATTCAAATCCCAGACACTCAAGCGAACTTTTATTCGAAAAAGGCTCACAAAGATTACGAACATCGAGAGCGAAGAACGTGCAAGTCGATGCGCGTCTAGTCATTTTTGGCAAGATCATTGCCCCTCGAGAAAAAAGGCTCGAGTAAGTTTACAGCCTTTTTCCTACTTTAATCGGGCAAGTCTCGTCTTAATTTTCTCTTTCGAATTTAGAACAAAGTAGAACAACAAAATAGAACTGCGCATTTCTTCTTCTCCCACTTGTGTGAATTGCATTCTTCAGACGTTCACGGCTGAGCGAGGAAAACACGGGACAAAGCTCTTCACTACCCTCAATGGTCAACCGGAGACCCTAAAACACCGAACTTCTAAACCACAATAAACAGTAAAAAGAGCTGAGATAGTCCGTAGTAAAATTCCTTTGTTGAGTCACGTTGAGCCTCATGCCCCCACGCCTGGTGCTGTTCTTCCGTTATTTTTTTACGGTTCAGCCTTGCGAACGCACTCCTCCCTGAACACTCACTCACTCACTCAAACTCAGAAGAAGAGAGTTTCTTTTTCGAGGATTGTCGTGGGTCCAACCCTCGATCCGTTTGCAGCAATGAGCTACGACAGTATCTGATAATCTTGCCTGTCTCCACGTTCTTGTTCTTGAGTCGTGAGACGCTCTTGTCGACTGTTTCCGCAGAAACCTATCACTCTAAAAAATAATTCTCCCCACCCGGTTTGTCAATTTCTTCTCCTCCCTTGTTCCCACCTCTCTCTCTCTCTCCACTCGCCTCTTTGTTCTGCATCAGCAGAAAAGGGGTTCTTTGTGTCTTCATCGCTGTGTCTGCCGCAAGATATGGGTGGACTGAATCTTATTTTTTTAAGTTGTCTCGCGTTAACACAGATTCCTGCCAGCCCTGGGAAACAATGAAACATTCAACAGTCCCTAAAATCAATATTCGACACACAACATTCATTTTCAATGTTTAACGTGGCAGCTTGCACCACGAACGGCAAACTTGGGACAGCCGGCGGAGAGCTAGGGCTAGGGTTTGAAACCCGAGAATTCTTTGGGCGGATCACCGCAAGTTGGGGTTCTTTTTTGTGCTTCACTATTTTTTAACCGCACGGAAAATCTTGTGGGGTCGTGTAGCGCGGAACAAAAAAGAGGGAAAAAAAAAGAAAAAAAAAAATACTCCCCCTTTCACTTCAAAAAACGCAAGCATGTTCGAGCCGCAGAAGAGTGGTGGGACAGTGGGTGCGGAAATAACATTGCGTGTTGTGTTGCTTTCTGTGTGTTGCTTTCTGTGTGTTGCTTCCTGCGTGCTTCCCGCGCTTCACAACCGTGTTTTGGCACATGATTCGAAACGGCTTCGACAGGGAACCAACCGGCACTCCATGCCCGACACAAAGTGGAGCACAGGTGCTGAGCACACTAATTCCGACGAGAGCCATTCGGATACCTTTCAACTCCTGCGTTTCAAGCAGCGTTTGCTCTTTGCTTTAGCTTAGCGCTGCTGATTGTGCCTACTTCTGAAGTACGATTCAGATCACCATGGGGCGACTCTTCATTTCATGGCAACTGCTCACAATTCCGAAAGGTTATCCCAGTGTCGACGGAGAAAACGCGCGGTACCGTGCCCTTGCGTGCTACTTTTTGCCCAGAGATGAACAGAATACGTAGCTCGCAGGAGCGGTGCCGAGTGTAGGAGGACGAGGTAAGGACTACAGTTTCCTTTGACCGCACTACCCTGAACACAGTTTCGACGGAGTTTCAGGTGGTATTTGTTGAGGGTCCTACTCGGGTCCGCGGTCCCGTTTCTTCACAGAATGCACGTGGCTGAAAAGAAAACTTTTTTGGAAATCCGAAGAACTCCCCCACCCGTACCTTGAATGCTCGAGGGCTCGTGCCCCGCAGCATCCGAGTCACCGTTTCATACATATGAAGGATCGTGCTTTGCATGTGGCCAGCCTTCATCTCCATCTGACCTCGTCCGACCAAGCAAAACGTGTCGCGAGTTGGCAGACAACGGAGGGGGCGCCCGTATTTTTTTATTTCGCACCCCCCCACCACGAACAAAGATTTCCCCCCCACCGCAGGAACCGTCACAGTAGCTGCGGGTGGTCAATAATCCGATATTCAATAGCATACGGTGTTTGGAGGAACATTACCGATAACCCATATAATAACGAATCAGCGGATCATCAAACAAGATAAGGTCAATGGTGATATGCCCAGCTTACCATCGTGTCCTTCGCGCGTTGTTAAATGTGCGGTCGTTGGAAGTGTTCCTCTCAACATTAGTACCAAGTAGAAGGGGATGTGTATGCCAGCCGGCATGTCAAGTCCTGCACGTGGAATTCCAGTCAGACGGGCCAAGTACTTGAGTGAGCCCGCTCAACTTGTCCCACGAGTCACAGCTTGCCAAAAAAGGCGGGTAGCGGTGGCCCTGCGAGAAGAACGCCGAGTGGATATTTTTCTAGGCAAAACTCCATTTCCTTTTGGGTGCACGGGAGCAGGTGTTGCGTCGGCCAACGACCCTTCAGATCTTGTCCACCACCGGTCGCGTGTCCGCTCGCTTCCTCTGCTCCACACGCTTCAACAGCATGTTCTCCCGCCTGGTATACTGCGGCCTCAAACTCTGCGCCAAGGAGCTAGAACCTACGCTTTGTTCAGCTGCGCATCAGTAGGGATGGGACGTGGGACGCCTGGTTTACACCGGAGTCATGGACCAACCTACTGTGAGCTGAGGCGGACGGTCTCTTCCTTGCACCGCCGCCAAACAATGGACTCAGTAGGTACGACTCGACTTCACTCGAAGGTGTGGATTGCGCTGGTTCTAAGCAGGCCACTACTGATTGGCCTGCGTTCGACTCACATTTTTTTGTCCAGAAGGCGTTCCCTGCCCCCGCCCCCTCTGACGGTCTGCCCCTCGTGCGTGTGGCTTAGAGTACCCACCCTCTGCAGATGGGACACTTTTTTGAACCTTCCGAGATTATTCTTGCGTTTCCCTAGCCCCGCACTTGTGGATACAGCTATAGAATCGTCGTGATCGACCGATTACCCGCTGCTAGTGGGGTTCTTCCAGGTTCGGCTCCGGGCGCCAGGATTGGAAGTCCGACTAAAATATAGGTAGCAGGAAACACAACCCTCGACGTCCTTCGAAATACTCCGAGAAGAACGCGCTGGCTTTGGAATCAGCACGACTGAGCCTACATGACAACGCACAAAAATAATGTCAAGCATGCGCCGCTAGCTAGGCTGTGAAGGACCAGAGTACGAGACATGTTGTGACTCTTAACGGTTGCGAGTCACTGGGAGCTACAGACAAGCTGAGGATCGGAATCAAAATCCGCGGAGGACTGATCGCATTGGATGGATCCTGATGATTGCAAAGGCTGAGAGCTAGTGCCAAGTTCGTAGTCAGAAGCGAAAACCTGTCGCGCACTTTCGTAGAGCTGCATTTGAGGGTCTGAGTCAGTAGGTCGGCCTTGGATTCCCCGCATGCACACATGCCGTTGCAGCGGGATGCACGCATGCAATTGAAGACAGCCTTGTCTGCCGAAGGCCCTATATTTGTTCTGCTAGCTTGAAATCGATCAAACCACAAAACAATCTCAGTTCTCCAGTCCGCTAGGGACCATTTCCATATGTGCAAAATGAGTCCGTTGGTGCTGATCGCAGTCTCGCCTAGTTCTTCTAATAGCGCTGCAGGCACGTCCCCGAAAGCCAGCAAACGTGTGTTACTTCATTTTCTCCAGATTTAAAGTAGCACGCTCGAACTGCAGAGGCAGCAACCAGTCCGGTTTATGGTTGGTGCGTCGCGAGACCTCCCCTGTAATGAATATAGCGGAGTGCCCTGGAACGCGTATGTTCCCAGGTGCCTCACCGACCCTCACCCCGTTCTGCTTCATTTCATCCGCGGGTTGACAACCGTGGAGAAGCAAACCCCCACGAGCAGAAAAAGCACCTGGCCCAGAGTGGCGAACCTGTGTGTCCTACGCGTATACTCAACACTACAACGCAGGTATCAGCCGTCGTGACGTCAGCAACAAGACGGGTGCGAAGACACCAGAGGGCTTCTTCATGGCCTTCGTCTCGTTGGCTGCGTTGGCCGCGGGATATTTCTTCCCGCACAGCTTCGACTTCAATTCGTGGTGGTGCGCGGTTACCGCCGTCGGGTTCCTCCTCCCCATGCCCGCGCTCACAAGATTTTACACGTACTTCACCACGTCGGGCCTGTGGCTGGCAGACCGCAGGGGGTTCGGGTCGCGCGGGCATGCACCGTACGGGTTGGAGTTTCTGCGCCCCCCGAAACTGACTGCCGGCCAATTCCAAGCCACCGGATATGCTCTCGTGGGCTTGCTTTTGCTCGGGGCTGCGCACCCCACGTCGCGCGTGGTAATGTCCGGAGCGTACGTCTCCGCCTATCTCCTCTTGACGCAGCTCTTCGCGGAAACCACCACGGGCCAACACTCGAGTTTAGTAGTCCCGAACGTCCTCGCTTACCTCGTTCTCTCCCCCCAACTGGCGCCGACACTCGTGCAGTGGCACATGGTTACTCTGTACTTCGGTGGCGGGCTCTGCAAAATAGGGGGAAGCCTTATATCCGGCAAGATGTGGTGCTGCGGCGAGTCACTCCGCTCCGGGTTGTTCCACGCGCTCTGGTCCCGTCCGGGACCGACTCCAGATCACTGGATAACACGGTTGCAGGCGAAGGCGACTTGTCTACCTGGTGTAGTGCTCTGCGTCTTGTCGTGCGGTGCACTGGTTTTCGAGCTTGGATCGCCGGTGGCGGTCGTCCTTGGGCATAAGATGCTGTTCGCGCTGGCTGCTTGGTCATTCCATGTCGGGGTGTTTGTGATGTACGGCATCGATTTTGTGAGCCACTGGACACCGGCTTTGCTGGCATTCTGCGCTGCCAGCATGCCTTGCGGCTGTGATGGGTTCGAGGGCGTCTGGGAAGTGGGCGAGTGGCTTGCAGTGGGCTACCTAGGGTTGCAAGTGTGGTTTGGCGTGGTCACGCTGAACGAGGCTCGTGGAGGTCCTGGGCCGTTGCCATTTTCGTGCTCGCCGATGTTTGCTATGCCGCAGGATTTGTGTGGTGATGGTATGGTGAATTGGTTCACTGATATCGACTGCGACCTGCGTGCTGCGGGGCACCTCGGGACAGTTGAGTGGTCTGGCCCACCTATTGCTTCGCATTTCCTGGGCGAAGATGACATGAAGCGGCTGCCATACCGTGTCTCATACATGGGGTCCACCTATTGCCGGTTCCCCCGAGTTAGCAACTGGATCCAGCCGGAGTACCGCCTTCCCGTCGACGGCTCGCACTTGTTCTTCACGAACCGCCCTGCAAGCGACGTAATCGTCGCCCAACAACAACGCTTCTCGGCGAACAGCCCCCTTTGCGGCCCCCGACACTGCATACCGGCATCAGTCCGTGCGCACATGATAGAACAAGCTGTTCGTGACCGCCTCGACATCCTTCATCTACGAAACCGGTACAACTCACAAACCAGCTACCGCCACAACCCCTCCACAGAGCCAATGTCCTAAGCAAAACAAGGGCACGCGCCTTGGCGCCAATGGCGATCAACCAAAATTAAAATTATGTCGTATCTGTCTCTTCTTCAGTCAACCTAAAGATGGGCACGGTGACAGGAGTGATCAACCAAGGGTCCTATGCATGTCCCTCTAAAGGGACCGAAATAAGACAGCTGGACATCGAGCCTCACCGTCAATCAAAAGACTTTCCAAGAACTTTACGTTTTAAGTAATGAGAGACAAAAACCCCGGAGTTTCAAGCGAACTTTCACTCTAAAAAAACACTCGGGAATACGGTTTTGAGCACGTACCATTTCGTACACATTCCCTGTGCTGGCCCGCAGTGTACACGAGCTTTTGAATAGGCCCGCAAGCTGCCTGACGCGCGTAGTCCACCTAGTCCATAGCAGACGAAGCTGGAGAACTTCGAATCAATTCATAGCCGGTTCCTGGTCCCCAGTCTACAACCTTCAGTTAGCGTTGCGGTAGCGAGGGAGTCATCGGTATCACTACGCCCAGCCGCGAGCGCCAACGTGTCCCCACTAATGCAGCAATAGCTTCTATCTGCAAAATTGTTTGGTGTATCACCACATTGCATTTACGTGAGAACCCATAAAGAAACCCCGAAAGGTCGCATGTTAGTGCCCATTTGTTGTGCTCGTGTTTGATGATGCGATGTTCACGGTCGAGTACTTGTTTCCTTCTTGTTCAGCGTGCACAACTGGCGCGTCCAGTCTCCCCATCCTTGTTATCAGAAGAGCCAGTCCACCAATGATAAAAT
Source organism: Diplonema papillatum (assembly GCA_030068145.1). Lineage (NCBI taxonomy): Eukaryota > Euglenozoa > Diplonemea > Diplonemida > Diplonemidae > Diplonema > Diplonema papillatum. The sequence continues at coordinate 71,736 of JAPJBO010000615.1, forward strand.
CCCCAATCTCAGAGTCAATGAAAGTCAGCACAGGAACACATCCCAAGCAACTCCGTAGCATTTACCCCCACTTAAGTTCCGTGACACCTGATTTTCAGTCACTGTTTCTAGAATGTGGCCCTCCGTAGTGCGTGGCTGTCACTGCGCTCAGCACCTGTGACAAGGCAGCAGCTGCTCCTTCGTAGGGGTCTCGGGCCGTCAGCCTCTGTCAATCAGAATCGGCCGGCTCCGTTCAACGATGATTACCTCTTTCCTCCGGAAGTACTGCAAACATTCTTCACGGTATTACGAACAAACACAAGTCTGACCTTCCCATTTTTCAATTCATTACAAATCTTGCGCATTGTACTTTCGCCGGCTTTTTAGCCGGGTTGAGCAGCAATGCAGATCTGAACGAGCTTTCGAACAAGCAGACTGCAAAACAACTATTCTGGGTCAAGTGTTTTGAAAGACACAGCAGCCGAGCTGTGTCTTTCAAATTTTTTGCATCGGATTGGTCTTGCCGGTCCGTGCCGACCACAGCTACTGCTACCCTCAGCAGTAGTTCGACTCGCTTCTGCCCCTATGTTCGCCCAATAGACCTACTATCTCCGCGGAAACCCACTTCTGGCCCCCAATCAGCATCAACAAAACCTGCGCCACTCTACACTCCTCTGCTCACGTGACAAAGTAGACCTCCGCGGAAACCAACATCTGGCCCACCCAGGGCTCACGCGGTGAAAAAGACTACCGTACCCTACCGAATCTTGCTCACGTGACAAAGAGATGAGTTCAGTTACTAACGACTCTTCGCGTGAACCCCCAGAGGTTCACGCGAACTCACTCTGAAAAAAACACATGCCCACACACGACGTCCGCTAATCAGCGGTGCAACCTAGCCAACAAACAAAATACGAATTATTCAGCGCCTCGTTGACGCGGTGCTTCACGCTTTCCTCCTTGCTAGCTCGTCCCCTGTCGTCCTCCCTTCCCCGATCCCTTCCTCCCTAGTTCTCCGCCTTTTTAGCCCACCTCTTTCCACTAGCCCTGTTTTTTTCTCTCCGTCTGCCCTTCGTTTCGAGCTTGCGCTTACGACAGTTCGCAGCGGGAAGGACATCCATGTAGATACCCGTGTCCACCCCATGCATCAATCCAAAGACACCCGGTGCCAGCGTTGAACATAGCAGTTTAGGGATCGGGCTTGAAATTGACCGGGCGTTATGGTTTCAGCCTCGCGCATGTAAAGGAACGACCTCCGAGGCCGACCTGGCACTTCCAGGTTCTGGGAACATCTCGCAGTCTTGCGCGTTTTGGCGTGTCGAGGGAAGGGGGGGCAGTGAGTACTTGCACTAACTTCCAGGGGCCCGTTCAATCAAGACCCCCACCCGGACCCCCTACCCTATCGCGCAGTATACCGTTGCGGAGGGGCAGAGCAAGCGGACTCTCCAACGGGACCTCAGCACCCTTGCACTCTGTTGGCGTCCGCCAAGCCAGTTCCGCAAAGGCGATAGACGCTCGCCGACGGTGCGATTGGCAATCTAAGGTCCGCTCCAAGCTGTCGTACAGCCATGCGGATGCGTTGTTTGCTGAACAGCTCAGGATCCGGGCCGCACTCCGTCCTGCTTCGGGACTAACCGACGGCCGTTCAGTCGCCCTCTAGTGGCCCTTAAGGTGGGCTTTGCGGAACTGGCTTGGCGGACGCCAACAGAGTGCAAGGGTGCTGAGGTTTTCCGCGGGCTTCTCTCCCCGGCTCGTGCCCGCGCACCGAAAAAGAACTCGCCCGGATCGACGACAAATAGTATCGTTGCAGCGGATCAGCAGCACGAATAGCCCAATACTGTAAGCTCAAGAAGAACGCCATCCCAAGCAACTGACCAAAGGAAGATCGCCGGAAACGAGCACCCCGCTCGGCACTGCAATACTGCAGAGCAGCTGCTACTACAAGCAACCCAATCAAACGAACGTCGTCACAGGCCACTGAGCGAATATCGCCGGATTCACAAGAAGCGTCCTTCGGGATCGCCGACCACACAAAATATGCCGGACTACCGCGGTCTGCTCACGGACTTCTTCGCGAGGACCCAGCCGGATTTGATCAGCGGTGTCGACGGCCTGCTGGCGAAGTTCAAGGGAAGAGAGGAGGAGCTTTTGAGACGGTGTCGGGATCGATATTGCGTGCCCGTCTCCGCGGACGTGAGACCCGAGGGCGACGTGTGCAAGGATGAAGGAACCATTGCGAAGGTACTTGAGAAGGCGGTCGAGAGTGATGCGAGGGGGGAAATGAGGCAGAACGCGGTGCGGACGATCGAGCGCGCCTTCAAGGAGTGGACCAAGGATAGCACATCACAGGTCATCGTGTTTGGCAGTGTGGCTCTCGATGTGTACTTGCCCGGCTCGGACACGGACTTGGTCTGCGTCACCAGCAGCCCGCGGTGCCACCACTTCTTCTCGTCGTTCTCGCAGCACCTGGCGAAGCAGCCCGGCGTCGAGGTGGTCCTGTCCATTCCGCTAGCGATGCCCCCGCTACTTATCGTAACCGCCTTCGGGGTACAACACGACGTGTTATTCTGCTACGTCCCTTCCCGCAGACCGTTGCCCGCGAATTTCAGTGCCGCCGACGACGAATGCCTAGTGAACATGGACGACGGCTCGCGGAAGGCGCTGGGGGGCCCTCGCTTGTTGCACATTTTACGTCGGGTGACTCCCAACTTCGATAGTTTCCGTCTCGCGCTGAAAGCCATCAAAGTGTGGTCGGTTCGGAGGGGTATTCAGGGCACGCGGTACGGCTTCCCCGGAGGCGTCGCCTGGGTGACGATGGTCTGCGCCGCCGCGCGCCGGTGCCCGCCGAACGCGCCTCCCGAGGAAATCGTGCTCACGTTCTTCAACCTCTTCCACAAAACGGGGTTGCGCTACCCCATCTCCATCGTCGAAGTGCCGCCGACCTGGCGGCGGGGCCCCGACGACAAGCTGTGTGTCCTCGTTCCCGTCCCGGCGCCGCCTTCCGAGCCACTGCACATGGTATTTCTTCTTTCCCACCCTTCCCCCCGGGCACACCTAGGCGCGCTGAAGTAAACATGCGGGCGTGTCGCAGTCACATGTTGGGCGGGAGCCCTGAGTTTGTTCCGATTAGCTCGGGGCCCTCCACGAAGGGATCGGACGTGCACGCGTCATGAGTATGCCAATGCCGAGCATGAACGGCCACCTGTCGAACCCGGATCCAGAGATCCCGCCAGATTATCCCGTTGTCTCCTGTACTCCCCTGGAGTAGGAATGATTGTCGCACCCCCTAAACCACAGATCAACACACTCATCACGGCGACGGACTCCACAATCGCCGTACTACAACATGAGATCGACAGAGCTGCGCTGCTCTGCCGGATCCCTGGCGGCATGGCCGACATTTGGCAGCCTGCTGACTTCTTCTCTTCGTGCCCCCGCTTTTTGCAAATCGAAACACGCGCCATATCGCGAGAACTCCTCGAGCCCTGGGTATCCTTCGTGAGCAGCCGATACCGCGAACTGTTGAAGCTGATGGACGCATGGCTGGCAGACGGCAACCGCACACAAAACGTGCACTTCCGCATGTATCCTTACACCTTCAGATCAGACCACCCAAACGCCCGGTTAGACTCAACCATTGCAGTGAAGGACAACGAAGTGGAAGAAAGCGGTGATTTTGCTGGATATACATTCGTAGGCCTGCGTGCTGATGTATCGCCGGTCACCGAAACGGACGAAGCTCTCGCTGCAGCAGAGGAAGAAAGCCTTCTTGCGTCTCTTGCGGAGTTTGTATCGTCATGCGATGAATGGATGGAGAAGCGGGGAGGAATGTTCGAGCCGTCACTGTCGATCATCGAGCGAAAAGACATCCCCGCCTTCGTCTTAGACGAGGAAACCACAGCCCGGGAACCAGGGCACCACAAGCGGATCCGATCAGTCGACGACGTCGTGCGCGGCTTCCGATACGGGGGCGTCGAGAACATAGAAGATGCACACTTCAAGAAGTTGAGAGCCCCTGCTCCGCTGAACTGGCTCCCTGGCGACTGCGACGACAGCCCCATCCTGCCGAAGGACTCGATGGTTCTCCTCCGCGCGGTCGACGGAGATGGGGAATACGCGTGGGTGCGCACTGAAGAAGGTATGTCTCCAGAAGAGTTTTGAAAGGCATTGCACCTAGAAACTTTGGAACTGGCATGCGATGCCCATGGTAGGCACATTCTGTGGCATATTCATGTTCGGCAGTCTGGGGTGTCAGAATACGTCGCTCGGTCCATAACTGATCTGACGAAGGACGGGTTCATGTCTTTACATAACCAACTGCTACACAGGCAATGAAGGCTTCGTGAAGCAAGACGTGTTGATCGACTTCGCAATGGCGTCTGTGGTCGACTCGCCGACGTGCGGCGGCAGCGCGCTGCATGGGTTTGCCGTCGACGAGTTGGCTACCCCACTGACACCTTCTGCAACGATAATGAAGACAAAAGGGGACTCGAAGCTTCGGATGTACCCCGTGGTGGCGCCGTGCGTATGGGTGGAGGACTGTGTGGTACCCGACGGCTCTCTGGTCACGGTAAGCGCGCTAGACAGGGAAGGTGAGTTCGCGTTGGTGCAGTACGATAAATATCAAGGGTTCATACGAACGTCCCATCTCTGCTCTCCAACGGATGCCGCGCACTGGGTTAAGGCTGATCGGGCAAGGTATCTGAAGCAAGTCGTCGAAAAGGCGCACCGGGAGCTTTCGGTGGTGTGTGTCGGCGTGCTGACAGCTATGGAAGCTTCCCTCCTGTCCCTGTACGCAGCGGAAAAGGGGCTCCGCACCGATGCCTTCGCGGAGCGGCAGTTGTGCTACCCGCCTCCGAAGCCGTTCACATTTTTTCCGACGGCCCCCGCCGACGACGATGGCGGTGCCGACACAAGGGACATAGCTTACTCGGGGCTCTCAGTCTCCGCGGACAGCGCAGAGCTGCTGGTCGCCTTCTTCGAAAAACACGGCCTTCTGCCCGGCTGCTACACGCGCAAAGCGCATCGCATGTACTTCCAGTCGGGCCCCCTCAACGACCCGAACACCGAAGGCCAGGAACTCACCTTCCACGTCGTCGCTACCGGCACCAGCGCCGATGGAGTTGCCGCCGGTGTCATCGGGACCAAGGGATACACCATCCTCCCGACGCCCCACGTCGTTGTCGCTGTCAATCCGCACGCAGCTTCTCAGGATTCGTCAAGCAACAACGGCACGGACGTTGCTGCGAGCGGGCGGCCTTACCTTTCGTGCGTCACTTGGGACTTCCTCCCGCCCGAAGATGTGTTCACCATCACTGGCACGGTGCAGCAATTCCGCGACAACGACACCGTTTTCAACGCCGACGAAGACTTCTTCTTCGACAAAGAAGTCGGCCGCCACTACTCCTTCAGCGACGATTACCAGTAGTCGTTTGCTCCACCAGCCCCGATCAGCTGTTGCCAGCTGCCACACGTGCAAAGCGCACACCAGTCGGCACATTCTATGTGGTAGCATCGATGGAGTCGCGCCAAAAGTTCTCTAGTCTCGAGGTCAATCCGCATGCAGTTTCTCCGCATCCGTAAAACGAAAATGGGGCCCTACCTCCTGGCGACGTCCTGCCACCCGAAGAAAGCGTGGGCACCGTCACCACTGCTGAGCTAGCCGAAGTTTTGAGTGCTGGGACTAGTGTTCTCAAGTACTTGCTCACTTACGTAGCGGAAGGTCGGTCAGCGGGATTACATCTTGTTCGGCAACGTATCGTCGAGGTGAAGGAGTCGTGGGCATTTTATGAAATGGCTACTTTTGAAAGTCGAACGCTTGACACAATTGGTTCAGAAGGTAACCAATTAAGGTGAGGTAAAGGCATCGCTCCCGCCGCACATTTTTCTTCGAATACGGCCTCCTTTCTGACGTGCGTCCACCTGTGTCTCGCTCACTCGAGTCTCTAACGACACGAAAGCTGCTGGTCATCAGGACGCATTTTCGTCTTTGATAGTTGGCAACTCCAGCTGGGACTTGCACCTGCAACGAGAGTCGGAAGTGAATGACTTCACTGAAGTGAACGACTTCACTCGACTGACTCCCTCCTCAGCGTGGCTTTCCCTTGTCTTTCTTATTCTCTTGCTGTTGTTCCTGAGCGTGTCTTCGAGCTAACATGAAACTGCAATCAGGATCCGGTTCAAACCTCAAGATAAACATGATACCAGAAAGGAACGTTGATGGGAACCAATTTCCATTAGATCCGACGAGCTCGGACAAGCAAAGAGAACGAAAGACAAAGACGACAAGAGAGCCACGCCGCGGCACTCCTCCCTCGTTTTACAAGAAGAATCCACGTCTCCTTTTTTTAACCGTCAAGAGCTCAGACTCAACCTTTCTTGCCTCTCTATGCACGTTTCCCATTGTGGCAGAAGCTGCTTCGAGACAGACAACCATCGGGTCACTGAGCATCCTTTTCTCGTCCCCTGTGAGCCTACTTCTAGCCCGCTCACAGGGCTGGTCTCGACCGCAAACAACCAGAGCTGATACTCCCGAGTTCTTTTTTTACCTTCACTATTCAGCGCCATGTTGGAGGACTGAGAAGCTGGTACCGCAAAAAGGAACGTTTACCTGCGTTGTGAATCCAAAACGGCAGCTAAGACAGCTCAGGGCCCGAAGACGACATGGAAAAAAAAAGCCGCCAGGCCTATGAATAAGTACGTGCGCTCGGCTAAAGGCCGGCGCGTGGCGAGACTGGAGGCAGCTGATAAAGTTCGGGAAACGTTAAAGTTCGGGAAACAGTAAAATTCGGGCGCGGCTGAGTTCGGGCGAAGAAAAGTTCGGGCGAAGCCAAGTTCCAGTGAACCAAAGTTCGGGCGAAGCTAAGTTCCAGCAAAGCAAAGTTCGGGGGAAGCAAAGTTCGGGTTTTAGTGATGCTCAGTTCGTAGCAAGTGTAGCCTCTGACGGCAAGTTCGGCCGGGGGGGAGACCCCCCGGCTCCGTTTCCCGCGGTTACCCAAATACCGCGAGATACTGAGAAACTCCGCAAAAAAACGCAATTTTCGGGCACATTGGACCCCGAAACGCAACAGACCTCGAAAACAATCTTCGACCGGAAAAATGTCATGGGCGGAGTTCGAACCCGGACCTATCGGCCAGAACCGACGCCCGGTCACTCTGCCACTCGCATACCTTTTGGAGGGGGGAAAAAAAGGCTAGCTCAGCGCTTTCCAAAAACAATACACTTTTTGCACCAAGAAAAGCCGGGTTGGCTCGAATAGAGGCTATTCACATTGCAAAAGACAAGAACAACCCCACACGACCAATGAACGAAGGGACGAGAGAAAAGACGCCCTGTGCGGGAAACTGACACCGACGGGAGTAGGCGACGCAGCCATTGCGGCAGGAGGGAATATACATCGGAGCATCGCCTCAGATCCCCTGCAATCCTGAATGTGGGAGGGCAAGTGGACCCTTCGCCGCAATTGGTTGGCAGGCATACCAACAAATAGCAGCAGTGATGCGTGAAAAAACAGGGCAACACCGGTTTCAGCCAGTTCTGGGGTCTGTCCCATTTTTCTGCGCTACGTGCTCCTTTATTTATGCTTGGATCATCAACAGTTGAGGTCGGTGGCAGTTTTTTGAAAAGAACGAAGAGACAAAGGAACCACCTATGAAGAGATGATCGCGACACACCGCGACATCGAGCGCTGGGTCTGCAGCGCCTTCGAAAATGCGCTGGCCACCGGCGTCAGCGGCCGTAAGAACTCGGGTCTGTGGGCCAGCGTTGGTGACGCGCGTGATGAATGCCTCAGTGTCATATCACAGGCGCTGTTGAAGGCACAGGGGCTCGGGGTCGAGACGCGACTACTGCACGAGGCACTGTACGACGTAAAAAAGGTGATGCAGCGCCTGGAAGACTCGCTCCCGGTGCTTGACTGCGACGGCGAATCTCAAGACGCGTTCGCATTGCTCATGCAAGACACTAGGCCACTTGCGACTGGTACAGTCACTTCTATCTTTCGGTTTTGTGCCTGTTCTTCGCAATATAGCACGTCCGAGCAATTGTCGGTGGCAGCTTCGATGCAAGCAATTACTGCCTTAGGACCTGCTGACCCATGTCCTTCACAAATCTTCTTCACTTCGCCCTTCAACGTTCTCCATTGGATATTCGCTACTACAACCAAGATCTGCACTTATCCATGCGGACAACCACTGGACGTGCACTGCCCACGCACACGCGCACGCACATACACCCTCACCCACAACGCAGGTCAGCTCCGGCAGCTTGTCGGGCAGCTCCGCGACAAGGTCTGCGGCTGCCAAAGCCTGCTGACGAGGACCGAAAATGAGCGAAACTTGCTTGTAGGACGATTGAGCAGCAGGGAACGGATCATCGCATACATCCGCAAAACGCTGTGGGCTGAGGTCATCATGCTCCGCGAGCAGCTTCACCAGCGCGACAATCAAGGTTCGTCAAGTTTCTTTTAGAAGAAATGCAATGGAAGAAATTCGATCCAACTTGTCTTATAAAAACCCGAACTTTGAAGTTACGCCGGATGCGCATCTAACAGTGACATTAAACGGAAGTGCAAAGTGGACCGAAGTTACGGAAAACACTGTAAACTTGCGAACCTACCGTGTTCGCCACTTCACGTGTCATCATTACAAGTATTAGTATTTTTTCGAGTGAACACCTATGATGAGGCAAAAGTGTCAAGAATTGAATGGGCTGTACCTCCATTAACTCTAAAGCTACGGAAGAAAACCTACCCAAAAAGGAATCAACCGCCTACGGGTGACACTCGCTGTCGTCGGAAAAAGGCTCGGTGCAAATCGAACACGGCATTGAGCACCACCGTTCTCAGCTTTCTTCCCCACTCATTCTGTAAGCTCTTTGTCGACACAATTTAAATACATCAGGACGCTACGAAGCCAATGTGTTTTCGATCTTCGACTTCCTTCAGCTCGCTGACGGGGACCCGGAAACTGCGAAAAAGTTCAACGAAGTTATGAAAGGGAGCGGCAAAGACGATCTCGTCGCACGATTAACCCGTGAGTACGAACGGCTAGCGAAACAATACGATTCGGCTGCCCTGCAACACCTCGCAGAGAAGGCGCAACTCGAAGAAAGTATTACGAACCTGCAGCGTGCTCTCGCACAGTCTGGTACCGACGGCGACCACGCCGTTCTCACGTCACTCGAAGTGCAGGAACGACACTTCAGCGGCCTCCTCGCGAGCAAGGACTCCGAAATCAGCAGCCTCACAACCGCGAATGAAGCTAAGGCGACCCTTCTCGTCCGCCAAGAAGCAGAGTTCAGCGCGTTGCTTTCCAAGTGGGACTCCGAGTTCGGACCCGTTATCGCGGAGAAGGAGAAGGCGCAGCGCGCAGCGGAAGACATGCGAAAGGAGTTTAAATCTGTCGTGCAGCGCCGGGCGGAGGCGGAGCACAAGTTGAAATCCGCCTCGGCGAAATGCCAGAAACTGGACGCCGAGGTGGCAGCCCTGAAAGAGTCGACACAGCTGCAGGAGCAAGTGCACAGCGCCCTTTTGCAGGACTTGTCCCTGTCATCTGAGCGGCTCACCGCCGCCGACGAAGCGCGCGCGCAAGCACTCGAGGAAGTGGCGCACCTGCAGAGACAGCTTGAAAACGCGAAGGCAAGCGCTCCGAAGGAGGGCAAGCCCCACGAGGAGAGCAAGGAGATCCGAAGACTGCAGCAGGTCTTGCCACCCCCATCTCCCCCCTCCGCTGGCATTCAGGTTCCGCCCCGAGACGGATTTGCATGCGCTTTCGTAGCATGAGCGTTCCTGGCGAGCTTCGAACAGCCGCCTGTCTAGTCCAGACTCAGGTTCTGCGTTCGATGTCCGTTGCTCAACGGACCGAACGTCGGTACGAATCGGACACGGTGTTCTTGCATTCTCTTTGCCTCCCTGCGAACCCGCAACAATGAGAGGGAAGGCACCGCCAGCGAAGTTCCCGCGCAGCTGCCTAAAAGAAGAAACGAAGATGGATACACCTCACGAACCAAAGTCGAAGGAGCCTCGAAGGCTTTACAAACTCCCTGAGTCATAAACGAACTTACACTCCGCGCAGGATCTCGCAGCGCACCATGCGTCGGTGAAGTCTTTGGAGTTGGAGTTGCAGGAGTCGCGGCGGCAGCAGCGGGAAGCTGCCGTCAAAGCAACGACCCGCGGCAACGAGAAGGAAGGCACTGCCAGCCAAGTTCCCGCGCAGGCACTCGAGACCAGCCGAGACGAAAAACCCGAGTTGTTGGTCGCCGAAGCGAAGCGTCACGAAGAGGTCGTTACCATCAAAGACGAAGAGCTGAAAGCTGCCACTCTGCGTGCGGAGTCAGCAGAAGAGCAAGTGGCTGAGTTAGGCGAGCAACTGAACAGGGTGAGAGCAGACCTGCATCGGAGAGCGGAGTGTGGCGCCACGTCGGTCGACAACCCTTTGCATCTGCCGGCAGTGCGGGCTGAAATTGAGAGGGTGAAGAACGAAGCTGAAGATAAGCTGGGTTCAACTCGGCGCGAGGCGGACGTGCTGCAGGACCCGGCGGTACGCCAGGAGATTGAAAGGATCCGGGCCGAAGCAGAGAGCGACTCGAAGCGACGGGAGTCAGTCCTCGAGAAGCAGGCCGCCGCGGCAGTCACGGAACTGTCCACGCAAAATCGACGAGACAGCGCCTTGCAGAAGGCGGCGCGGCATGCGGAAGACTTGCAAGCAGAGGTGGCTCGATTGGCCGGCCTCCTCGAAAAGGCCAACGCCAAGACCGACGAGCTCACACAACACGCTGCAACGTTGCAGCACAAGGTAGACGTCGAAACGAGCCGGCAGAAGCTAGAGCGCTCGCACAGTCAAAAGACAATGCAGGCCCTCCGCGACGCGCACGAGAGGCTCGAACAGCAGCTCCACGACGCCCCTGTCGCCACCAGCAACCCTTCGTCGGCTGCGAAGGACGCGGGCGAAGGAGGAGGCTCACCGCGCATGGATTCCTCTCAACCGGAGCCACCTGCTCCAGACCCGCGCGCCTCGCAGCAAAAAGAAGCGCTGATCCGCGAAATCCGGGACGCAATCGCGCAGACCGTGAGCCCGTTCACCCCCTCCTTCGCGTCGGGCGCCCTGTTCAGTTGTGCAGACGCTGAACCGCCGTCGAAAAGCGTGTTTTTCGTGGCCGTCGCATGGGAGGGCACACCCGCAAGCGGACTGGCCGCCGCGGCAGGCATCTTGGATGCATCCGGGTACGTGTTGGAGCAGCAGGCGAACCGCGTCGTCGGCGTCTTCTGCAGCGCGGTGGTCGCCCTGCAGTGGGCGGTGGCCACCGTGGCCCGCCACAACGTCAGCATCGCCGTCGCGAGCGGCGTCGTGGCGGACCCGAACCGCTGGTCGGCGGCGGCGGGCGACGTTCAAAAGCTGTCGGACCTCACGCCGCCGGGAACCGTCACCTGCTCTCTCCGAGCGGCCTCAGCAGCTCAGCTGCACGTGGCCGGCCAACGGGAGCTGCTAGGCAGCGTGCCGCTCTACACCCTCGAATACGGCGTGGTCGGCAGTCCAACAGAAGCGAGCGAAATGGCTGTCGTTCTAGGTGATAGGCCCGTATTCTATGACGCATTGTCCGACGGCGGCGAGCAGAGCGACTCTCAAGCCGCGGCGAAGCAGGCGAACGTCGAGAAAAGGTTCCGGAAGAAGTTGCCGAAGCGCGAAGGTGCAGAGCTGCGGCTCCGCGACTTCACTGAAGCTGACGTCGAAGCCGTCGATGCTAAAAAAATGCCACAACAAAGTCTAGGTCGGGGTGTGTCTAGCCAGGTACCCAGGCCTGGCAGTGGTCAGAGGAGACCTGGCAGTGGTCAGAAGAGACCTGGTAGTGGTCAAAAGATGTCTGGTAGAGGTCGACCTGCGAGTGGAGGAAGAAGCCGGCCGTCAAGTGCAGATGCGTTGCCGGCAATTTCACCAGAGGTCAGGTTGCTGGAGTTGCTGCGACACGACGTCCAGCTTGCACTGAACCGCATCGGCGAGTTGGCCACGCAGGTAAACTTGGAAATGATCCAACACCAGTGGACGAGAAACCAGCTTACAGGTTCCAGCTCCGAGTTGATGTTCATGGCCTCCCGCCTGCACGCGCAACAGCAAAAGCAAAAAACAGCACCACCATCTCAACCCACGCCGCCTTGCCCGGACGACCGTTTTCATTATTTGGCTAACTACGAGCCTCCGCCCGATGCACAACGGCCCGCTACGCTAAGTTCCAAGAACGGCCAGCCGGCCAAACCGCAACAAGCGTCCCCAATCCAAAACACGCTCGTTTTGAGCAGCAAGTCTTGGACATCGGCGCACCCTCCCACAACACCATTAGACGAAATCCATGCGACGAATGGCCCTGCAACGTTGCACGAATCGTCAAAACCATCACCTTCGGTTATCGAACTCGATGAAGATCCTTCTATCGAGCAAATTGAAGACAATCTGTCTAAACACCTCATCCAAGTTGCAGAGTTACGAAGTACACTCGGCCTACTCGTGAGCCGGCAGCAGCGGCAGCCAGTCGGCTTCACCGAACGATACGCTAATACTATCAACAATGGGGTGAAAGATGACAGCGCAACTCTGAACGACAGTATGGCCACTGCCACCCACCTGAGCGAGCCTACCCCGGCTGGCGTTGCTGAAGCCGGAGTACAATCCTGCGCAGTCAGCCCGTCGCCGAAACCCGCAGTTTCTTCGTGGGAGCCCACGCTCGGCCTTTCGCGCCTTGTCGCGAGTCTGCGGACACGGCGTCAATCAAAGCTCAGCATCTCTCGACGGGTTTCGTGGATGCACGACATCGATGACTTGCCCATACTCTCACCGGAGGCACTGTCCACACCGACACTGGTATCAAAACGAGCAGCAATGCAAGTAATCACGATCCCAGTATCCACGCAAACCGAATCTTATGCAACAAGTAGCGCCTTTTCACAGTGCGTGATGGAGCCAGCTTCAACCAGCAACACCGCTACTCAGTGTGCCAGTCAGTCAAACCCAACAAGGGATACCGCTATGCAGTGTGTTGCTCAGTTAACGCCAACCAGTGACACTGCCACACAATGTGTCACTGCACCAATTGAACGGACGGTCCGACACATCCAAATCCAGACCAGCCAGCAAGTGTTGGTGTGCAGCAGATGCTCAAGCGAGACGGCGAACTTTGAAACAGGAATCGAAGGGGCTAGTGTGAAGGTCCTTCATGAAGAGAAGAAGACACCGAACACGGAGGAGTCTCAGTGCCGGCCGACGCGAGGAGTGTCGGGAGAAGGTTGGGGGTCGAGAGAAAGGCCGGAACCGAATATGGCGATTCACGTCTATGCACGGGGTTACAACTCTCGATCGGTTTCTGCGCTCGTGAGCCCTGAAGATTATCAGATGCCGACACCTCCGTCGTCGCCTTCTAGCACGAACTCGGTTGCTGTGGGCAAATTGGCAGTCAGTAAACAGCCGCAGCGCATTGCGCCACTTGGAAGGCCTGCTTCTGGAAAACCTCGCCCGTCGCGGCTTAGTGTATCTGGGCAGGCTGCTCAAGGTGGTGTGCAGACTGCTGTCAATGTCACGAGGACCATCGATTCCGTATGTGAGGCTGCTTCGAGGCATGGACGCAACGCACGCACTAAGCGACCCGCCACTTCGATCGCTGGTTCTCGCAGAGCGGCGGTCTTGTCTTGGCGGACAAATGCAGACGGAAGCGAGCTTGCCATCGTAGGTGCCGCGCAGCCCCGTGACATGACCCACCACTCCCACGCGAGATTACCTGCCACCGACGGAGGTAACACCGTTGGCGAATTGTACGACATGTCAGCCCCTTCGTGGGACTCCCAGGAGCTCCTTTGCAAAGACGCGGTTGACCGCACGCACCGCTTAGCTATTACTGCAGGCCCCGCAGCGGGTCTGGTGGTTGTCCCGCCAGAGAAAGGCCCGTTCACAGTCGAAGGCGTCAATCCCCGAGGGCAGCTTGCGATCGAGGCGCCGGATAAATCTATCCCAGCCGGCCTCAGGCCCCCGCCGTGCGACCACTTCCTTGACATCCGATTGCTCACAGCGAAGCTCAAACTGCCGACCCTAGAAGACCCAAGGTCTTTGTTCGTGGGCGAAGACGTGCACCCTGTGCGCGGTCTTAAGGGTTCCAACCATCCAAATCCAAAAACACACGTGGACGACAGAGCTTTGTTGGCAAAGCTTCTTCTGAACAGTAACAGCGGAGGATGATGCAAATATTGCAAAGAAGTCATCTCCTTCGACTTCAAAGGCCCCGCCTTGTTCTCGAAGAGATGCGGGAAGAAACTCGCACCGCGGCAAGAGCAGAGGTCACAGCGTGAAGCTTTACCGCCGCAGACTTTTCGAAGGGAACCCCAGATCCATTCTTGTGTGGTCGATCTGTCCCGAGGCGTTTGTTCTTTCAAAACAGAAAAGAAGTCCTGAGTTGCCAATGTTCAACGAACTAGAAATCAACGTGCCGCTAAGACCGACCCAGCGAGACGTTAGGGTACACACCCACAGCCCGGTTTGCAGCTAAGTTCGGGTGTTGCTAAGCTCCGGACGTTGCTATGTTCTGATGAAGCTAAGTTCTGTCGGGCGATTCTAAGTTCGACTCGTGATGCTGAGTTCGGGCATTGAAGAAGAGTACGGCTGCATTCCTAAGATCGTTTGCTAAGTATATTGCGTCGAGCTCGGGCAAAAACACAGTCTTTTTGGGCACATTAGAACCGAAGACCAACAGGCGTGAAAAATATAATTCGGACCGAAAGAGAAGGCCCTCGGCGGGGTTTGAACCGGATCCTCCAGCCCAAAAGTCTTGCGCCGTTCACTCTGCCATCTCTCCCAGCTCCGCCTCCGAACCCGAAAAAGTGGGCTTGGCTCGTCAGAGCTATTAGCATACCTCTAGACTCGGAAAATGGTTTCGCATGGCAATCCACGGAAGCAGTAAAGTGGGTGGTGTTCCCAGATGCTACGTGCACCAGTTCGCCCGGTCACCTGAGCTCTGACACCCGGAACAGTCATTTTCGAACGTTCGATACATTTCTTGCCGCCGCCTCGAATGATCTGACCTTTTCCAAGGTGAGTTCTTTGAGCAAGCGCAGTTTAGCACAAAGAAAAATCTCCGCGTTTTCGTCCTTTCAGTTCGGTTAGCTTTGCAGATCCAGCGCCTTCGAGTTGCCACCTTGGGGAGAGCCTGTACACACCTTAGAGGCGAACTTGAACCCACCAAGAGAGACGAGCCAGAGAGCCTGTAGCCACCTTGAGGTACCGGTTTCTCACGACAAGGGGAAGAAAGGCGTCCATCAGCCACCGGAGTCGTGTAACAACGCAACGTGGGTATTGGCTGTGAGGGCTTGGGGCTCAACGGCCCAAACTGTGCCAAAACAAGAATCTAGGATGAGGGTGACGAGGCGGTCACCGGAACCCCAAAGGAACTCAAGCGGGAGTTGGTCATGACTCTCGTCGCTTCGCTGCTGCTCGGCAGCCTGGCAACGATCTTTGAAGGCGAGGTCAATGGACTTGCGTCAACAAATATTTTCGTGTCGGTTGACGATGTGGCGGACACGGTTACTCTATCGGTTACACTTCCGGACTTGGAGTCTTTCTTCGCGTTCGGATTTGGTGGAGACGCAGCGCAGGCCGGAGCTGCGAGGATGAAAGGGGCGTGGGCATTCACGCTGAATGAGGATGACACTGATTTCGGCACTGTTAAAGAGTACGTGCTGGACGCTGGCGCGTCGGGCGCGGCTCTGCCTGCGAATGATCTGACCATCACGCAGAGTGATGCCAATTCGACGGCTGGGTTTTGGACGCTGGAGCTAACGCGGTCGGTGTCGTCAGCTAGTGGCAATTTTGATTTCCCGAAATCGGCCGGAGCCATTCCGATCATAATGTCGTGCGGAAAATGCACGACGATAACACCTCATACCACCCTTGCGTCCGGCCATGCTTCTGATCGCGTGGCCACTACCATCACGTTAGCATCAACTGCCCCTGTGCCACCAACGGATGCACCCTCCTCCTCCTCAACCTCAGCACCTGGCACAAGCTCAGCACCTGCTACAAGTGCGCCACTTTCTGCATCGCCAGGCCCGGGCGCGTCACCCTCACCTGCAGACCCGCAGGCAACTAACGAACCTTCATCCGACGACGGTGCAGGGGTCGTTATAATGGTCGTTGTAATCGCGGTGGTTCTCCTTGCTGGCATTGGGGGATTCGCCTATTACAAGCGGACGCGGAGCACCACCGAAGAATCTCTTGATTTCGCAGAGATGCGCGCTCTCGAGAGACTCTATCAGCAACCTTCTGATGACGACTTCTGATGAGGCCTTTGCGCCGTGCCAATATCGTACTCATTGCCATGCCGATGACTCCCGAACAACGAGCAAAGATAAACCCACATACAGTACTGTACTGAAGGGGCCGTTGCACTCAAGGTTCAACAACTTGATACAATTAAGCGAACCCAACCTAAGCCACCATCCAAAGTGCTAATGCAGTCCCTCCCAGGGAAGTTGCCCGAAATACAAGATCTTTTGCCGAACCATCGTCGGTCAGCTGATGCTGCGCCCGTTCCTGATTCCAGAAATGTGAACCTTAGTCAACGTTTCTCGGGTAGAAGTTGCTTTTCAGGGGCTAAATCGACACAGGTGGACTATGAGAAGTACGTGCGCTCGGCTAAGGCCGGCGCGTGGCGAGACTGGAGGCAGCAGTTAAAGTTCGGGGAACAGCAAAGTTCGGGCGAAGCTAAGTTCGGGAAATGCTAAGTTCTGGTGAAGCAAAGTTCGGGCGAAACAAAGTTCGGGCGAAGCAAAGTTCGGGCGAAGCTAAGTTCGGGTGAGCAAAGTTCTGGTGAAGCAAAGTTCGGGCGAAGGTGAAGCTAAGTTCGGGCGAAACAAAGTCCGGGCGAAGCTAAGTTCTGGGTGAAGCAAAGTTCGGACGTTCTGGTGAAGCTAAGATCGGGCGAAACAAAGTTCGGCGAAGCTAAGTTCGGGTGAAGCAAAGTTCGGGCGAAGCTAAGTTCTGGTGAAGCAAAGTTCGGGCGAAGCTAAGTTCGGGTGAAGCAAAGTTCTGGTGAAGCTAAGTTCGGGCGAAACAAAGTTCGGGCGAAACAAAGTTCGGGCGAAGCAAAGTTCGGGTGAGCAAAGTTAGGTGAAGCAAAGTTCGGGCGAAGCAAAGCTCGGGTGAAGCTAAGTTCGGGCGAAACAAAGTCCGGGCGAAGCTAAGTTCGGGTGTAAAGTTTGGCCTCGTACCCGGGGCCCAGCACGGGGGGGGGCCGCCCTGGGGCAGCCTTTTCCCGCCGCCCCCCCCTCCGGTATTTCTCCGGGGGGCTGAGAAACTCCGCAAAAAACGCAAATTTCGGGCACATCAGGCCCCGAAACGACAGCAAACCTCGAAATAATCTTCGACCGGAAAAGTGTCATGGGCGGGGTTTGAACCCGGACACACCGGCCTGAAGGCCGACACCCGCTCACTCTGCCACCCATATACATTTTCCCAGGGGGAGAAAAAGCCAGCTCCGCGCTATTATCTAGTTCAAAAACAATACACTTTTAAAAGTGGGGTTGGCTCGAATAGAGGCTATTCACATTGCATGTTCATAGGACCTCCAGTCTCGAAAAAAGTGATGAAGGCCGAAAAATGACCGTTGAGGCATTAAACGTGATGAACATACTCGAACTTGATAGAAAATGCCAAGGCGAGGCTGAAGAGGTGGTTAGCAATGTTCATTTGTACAGGCATCAGATACCGAGTGTGCAGCACAGGTCTTTGTTTCAGAAAGGCTTTTTATTTGCGCGCGCGATTTTTGGTGGAGCTAAATAGACCCTCAGGCCCTTACACCTTTTGTGCCAAATCGGAACCGGCACCTCATATAGGTGCCGCGTTTGATACTGAAATTACTGCTCTGACCCTGCTTTGGCATGTTATTAATACTGCTGAGGGAACGTGTCAGTTAGACTTTAGCGGACACTTGCCATAGCGGAGAACCCCCTCCCTCCCCCGAACTCGAAACTAAGCCCCCACCTATATTTTTTTTGATGGACAGATGACGGCATGGCAAACCATGGCTTTGTCCTATTGGCTACTGTGGCCGACGCCCCTCGCGGACATTGTCCACCAAAGTCTAGCTGACACGTTCCCTGAGTTCGATTGTTTGGGCACAGAATGCCTGAGTCCGCATAGCACCTATTGTTTCCGTTTACATTTGTCCGGCTTCCAACGTGGTCTTACAGTTTTCAATCAAGAACACCAACCCGTGATAGGGGATAAAAGTCGACGGGAGATCAGCATTCATACCCTATTGACCGAAGCCTTGTTCCACCTCCATCATTTTTCCGTGCCTGCAAACAAGTAAATAAAGCGAGACGACAAACGACACGAAAGCCACACTGAGCGAGGGAAGCAATCCCAAACGTTGCAACGTAGAACATGGATCGTACCGGGGAAACTGCAAAGGTCCACACGGGGGCAATCTTCAGAAGCAAACGACTAGAAGGGCGGAAGTGCAGTAGATAGTTTGAATTCGAATGCAAAGAATCGGCGGCAAATCTGCTTTGCGGCCATCTCTTCATCAGATAGAAGTCTCGAGCATCCGGTGGCCGGCATCTTATCGGTATCCCGAGGAAATCCCACGTTTCATCAGAAGCAACCCTAACATGAACTCTTGCATCCAGGAGGGGAATCCAAAGGGTGACACCCACCATCATCACAAGAAACTCAGCAAGGCTTCGAAGATGCCGCCATCAGTTTCAACGGATGCCACGCTCGTGACGAACACAACAGCAACCGGCGATCGCAGAACAATCGTGACACAGAGCGAAGC
Organism: Diplonema papillatum; assembly: GCA_030068145.1. Lineage (NCBI taxonomy): Eukaryota > Euglenozoa > Diplonemea > Diplonemida > Diplonemidae > Diplonema > Diplonema papillatum. Next base: position 90,526 of record JAPJBO010000615.1, read on the forward strand.
AGTGCTGACGGCCGGCGACTTCGGCGGGAAGCACATCGGTTATTTCGGCGGGTTCTGCCTCCTTGTAAACAACGTGACTGGTCCCGGACTGGTCGAGATGCCAGGTGCCAACGTCAGCGGGGGTTGGCTGCTCGTCACACTCGTAGTATTTGGGTGCTACATACTCAGTTGCTTGAGCTGCACAATGATGCTAGAAGCCATGAAGCGCATGCCCGGAAATTCCAAGTTCACGCAGCGAATTGAGTTCACGACACTCGCAAAGTACCACTTCGTTGGTCCCCAACGCAAGTGGTACCTGGTGACACTCATCCTGTTCCTCCTGTCTTTCCTCACCACTCTCATCGCATCTGTGATCGAGAGTGCACAGACCATGGACAAAGCGTTGATCGAGATTTTTGACAAGTCGTGCGCGTTTCAGCTGCACAACACGACCGGGCATGACGTGCATGGCCCAGGATCGTTTGGTTTCGTGTGTACGTCTGACGATTCCGCCAGCGGTGACTCGCCATATGGAAATGACGCCTATGTTGTCAGCATGGGATTTTTAGTCGTCGCCGTGCTTGCGGTCCCCCTTGGGTATTTCAATCTGGACGACAACATCTGGGTTCAAATTCTTGCGTTCACTGCACTCAGCTTTATCGTAGTGGAGTGGTCCATCCAGGCTTTCATCACTGGCATCGATATGGGAAAGCACCCCGGGAAGGTTCCGGCTTTCGGGACGGACTTTTCGGTTCTTGGTGCCGTTCTGTTTAATTTTGCTTTCGTCACAGCAACCCCGAGCTGGTGTAATGAGAAGAAGGTTGGTGTGCCAATACAGAAGTCTGTCTGGTGCTCGGCAGGGCTGGGCACGATCATGTTTTTGGCCTGTGGGATTTTCCCGGCAGGAGCTTGGGACTGCAGTGGGAACGGTGACCTGCTGTCTGTATTGACTAACTTATCAACACCTGGTGTCAGTGTGCTTACCCGTGCACTGGCATACTCGTTCCCAGCAGTTGCCCTCGTCACGTCGATTCCGATTTTTTCGATTATTGTGCGGTACAACCTGATCGAAAATAACATCTGCGGCACCTTCTGGGCGAACATGTGGGCAACCGTGTTCCCCTGGGCCGCCTCCATCGCTCTGTACGCCGGCAACGGACTTACCATCATCGTCAACTGGGCCGGCCTCGTTACCATAGTCCCGCTCAATTTTGTGCTGCCTGCCTATTTTTACATCAAAGCCATCACGGCCGATGACGAGGTTGATGATGACCTTGAACAGAACACGGCGTTGCTGCCAGACATCCCACCGGCCATCAACAACGAACTGTTCCAAGTTGGCGACGAAGTCGACGTTTGGGTGCCAGGACATGCGTGGATCGGCGCATTTATCAAGCAAACACTGCACGGCACTGCCGACGACCAAGTATACACCGTGTCGCCCGCCGATGAGAAGTCGTTACAAGCGACGACTATTGATGTGTCTCCGTCCAACATTCGCCACAAACAGGCTATTATGAACCACACGGGTACTTACATAAACGGAGAAGTCGAGGAGGCAACTGTTGAGAAGCACGATGTCCCGATAAACCCGGTGGAAGCGGTGTGTAACTCTTCGTGTTTTTGTTTCACGGCGGCCGCTGTGTAGAGGGAATGACCGACAGCTCGTTTTCGGAAGATCCCCGAAGAACCAATGACTTACGATACCATACACACGATGCATAATAATATAATATATATTACTCTATTATATTCGACATACATGTACGCCTATATATTTTTTATAGGCGCATATAGGCTACAAAATAATAGCATATAGGCGCATATAGGCGAAATAAATTCAGAAATAATACCGTATTTGTAAAAAAGACGTACCGGAAAAAGTCACAAAACTTTCCCCCAGAGCCCGCGGGTACATCTTTTTTCCGGTACGTCTTATTTCCGGTACATAATAATTCTGAAAGATCTCGGAGGGGCTATTCTCCCCTACCACTGGCGTTCGACTTCATACGCCCTCTCCGCTTCCTCTTTCGGAGCCTCGCTTACACTTCTCGAGATACGCCGGCCACCCGCCGTGCTGCCGTGGCGCTCTGGCAATCCGCATCAGCACAAGAGAACACGACGAGTATCGAATTCATTACTGGGCGCGGTTCAACCGTTTTGCCTGTGACCCGTCGAACATGGCTCCCTCGTGCACACATCATTTTGTTGGGGGGTCTTTGGCAGTGTGGGCGGTGGGCCGGTGGTTCGATGCACTGAGTTGTCGTTTTTTGGAGTGTTTCTCGCTGGTCCACGTTGCAGACCTTTTTCGAGTTGTTGCTCGAGATCAGCCCCGATGAAGAGATCTGCGGAAAATAAACCCGGGGACCAAAATTTATGTACGTGGTTCGTCCCGCCAGAGTTCGAGATGTGGGTCCATGTGGAATGGTGATCGTGGAAATCAAAATCCATTTCGGTTTTCTTGTTACACTGCCTGTCAGGTGACATCATCAATTCCCCGAGTTCCGGGGGTTTCACCAGTGGCAACATAATTGCGCTGGTAGTTTTGACCTTTTTGGGTTTGCTCTGGCAAGAGCTATGGATTCACGGGTCTCAACATGGTTTCCGGCACGGCCACTCCTGCGACGACGTGGTCATGGATATCGCCCTATCGATAGAGGAATCACTGACAAACGGTACACCCCTGTGCGGGGTCGCACTCGACTTTGCCAAGTGCTTCGACCGCGTCCCTCAGGCCCTGGTGCTCGACTTGATGGAGGCGCTTGGGCTTCACGAGCGTGTGCTGGCACCCTTACGCCACATATACAAGCACCTGAGGCGTCGCTTCCGGTACCCCTTGGGAGTCGGCGAGATGTTCACTGTCACCAACGGAATTCTCCAGGACAGGCTTTGCCCTCAACGAGGACAAGTCGGTCTCCTTCTCGACGTCCCCAGAGCCTCCTCGCCTCGTGATCGGTCGCAAAATAATTCGATCGAGCAAAATAGTGAAGGTTTGGGTGTCCCCCTGGGCACAGCGGGACCCGTTGACAACCGCAGGGCCAACGCCACGGTCGAGGCCGCGGCCAGACTTGAGGCGGCGCCGCTCATGCATCGCACGAAGTTCCGCATAATGCAGACGATCGCAGCCTCCGCGTATTACGGGGCGGCCTACTGCACGAATACAACAGGTGGCTTCGTCAACAGCTCAACGCTCCGAACGGCACTCTCCGCTTGCGTGATCCCTCGATCTAACCGGGCGAAGAGCCCTCTTGCGGTTCTCTCCCTGGTTGCAAAAGCACACCTGTGTGATCCGGCATGCGCCTCAGGTTTCAGCTTATTCCGCACGTTCGTGAAACAATACGGGAAAGAGAGGTTTCGGGTGAGGATGGACGCTCTCCTTCGCGTGGGAGCCGACTCGTCTATCAAGGGTCCCGTAGGTCTTATGGCTAATCTTCTGCGGGAGATAAGATTCCTACGGGCCACGCAGCACAGCTTCCAGTCCCTGTCTTTCGACGGGACTCCCGTGTCGCTACTCGGTAAAGAAGCCCCACACCTCTTTCGTGAGGGCCTGCGTCTGCGCGCGTGGCGTTACTTGACCACACAGAGACAAGGATTTGACGGAATCGAAGGAGGGGTGGACGTACGTGCCATGAATCGGCTTTGGCTGAACCGCGCGACGGACCACAAATTGAGTTCCGCGATCAGTCGATGTATTGGGGGAGCGGTGTACTCACGGGAATGGTGCCGCAGGAAGTGGGGTTCGGGGAGCGGCGACTGCGAGTTCTGCGACAGCGGTGCGACGGGGACCCTGTGGCATTACTACTGGCAATGTCCGGGCCCAGGTTGTAGATGGAACGAGCTGCGATCCCGGTTTTGCATTGCTGAGGCGATGGTCCGGGACATGCCCCAGTGCTTGTGCATTAGAGGGATACCCCCCTACGGGACCCCTCCTGACCTCCTGGAGAAGATCCAGAGGCTGATCGGTACGATCTCAATCGAGATGGCGCAGGCGCAGCGGAGCCTTGCGGCAACACGCCCTTGGGAACTCGCCTCAGGTGCGTCGACGAAATACGACGTACACTTAGCAACGGACAGTCGTAAGTTGCTAACGACCAACATCGGAACCCGCTTCGCAGCGACGTTGGTCTTCTGGCTGCGGAGTCTATCGTGGGTCAGCTCCAACCCTCTCCCGACGACAGGCGTGGAACTCGCGCTTGATTTTGAGGCATTTACGCGTTCGAAGCTCCCAGGGAGAACCTTCGCCGAGAAGGGGCTGCAAATTGGGTACCTTATGCGAGCTATCAACGACCTGTGCTGCGCCGACTCAGGAGTCGCCTCCTTCCCTGGGAAGTGGCGGCAGGGGGTCTGTTCCCTCCGCTGTTTTGGTGCGCCGGCTATGCCGGGTTGTACCCACCGCCCACGCTTTGCGGCTGGACGGAAGACCGAGTGGATGTTGGGCAAGCTGGAAACAATTTGCGCCCGTAACAGCTGGAACGATGCCGTGCCTGAATATCCGCACGACGTACCCTATGTTCAGTGGGAGTTGAGATTCTCTGTCAAGATGCTAGCCGCCGCCATAGGGCGGGCTATTGCCAAAAGGAGGAGAGCCCGCGAAACAACGTGTCAACACACGCCTGCCAGGCGGTCTCGTCCGCCAGTCAGAACGCCCCCGGCTGCGCCACCATCGGTGCAACAATCATCTTTGACAGGGCCACGGCTCGCTCCGCGCCCACGGCGCAACGACTTGCGCCCGCCGTAGTAGTACGGGATAGTAGTGGGGCGACCGGATACTCCTCGGAGAGATGGTCCCTGCACTCTAACTCGTCTCTCTCTCTCTCTCTCTCTCTGTATATACCCGCTGCCCTGAACATTGGAAAGACCCACAAACCACGCTCATACTATTTGTTTCCTGGGTCCATTTTCCACGAATCTCTTCATCGGAGCAGAACGTGAGCATAAATTCGACGAAAACGGTCTGCTGCGCGGACCGCGAGAAAATCTCCCCAACAAAGGAATTGATGGCGCACCGGTGCGGAGGTCGGTGCAGCCCACACTATATCCACAACGACACTGCATTGGTGAGCACTGCATTGGTGAGTCCATGCGGAGCTACGAGCCGGCCCACGCTTTGTTAGTCTTGTGGAGACCTCCCGTTGTTCCTGCGCGGGAGGCATCTGCCACAACTTCATCTGCCGTGACCTGTTCAGCCAGCACGATCTGCTGAGCTGGCAGGATTGGGGCAGCAGCGGAACACGCTACATATTGTATTGTTGCGTCTTGATTTGATCCTGGATGTGGCTGTTGCAGGAAAGGCAGTTGAGCAAGCACTCTCTATGCCAAATTCCAGCAGAACCCAACCAAGCGGAAAAGTCACAAAGTTTTTCCCTGAGGCCCGCGGGTACATCTTTTTTCCGGTACGTCTTATTTCCGGTACATAATTGTTCCGGTACGTCTTTTTTCCAAGTACGGTATAAAATAGTGCAGAAATATTCGAGAAATATTCAAAAATAATATTTTATTAATATTTTCCTGTTGCCTTCCCTGGCTGTTTTCTCGTGCAGAAACGCGGCTCTGTGCTGTCAGAAGCTGAGAAAGGCTGCTGGAACATGTTCTCGCAAAAACACAGTGACCCAAGGTCACGTAGTTAGGTTCGACTTTGACTACATGCTTTTGCTTGTGTGCATGATGAAGGCAGATTGGAGAATGTACGCATGGTCCATGTTTGCTTCGCCTTCGTGCACAACAAAGGCTGTGTCATGCCGTCGAAACAGCAATTGTCCGCGTTTAGAGCACGTTCACCAAGCCAAGAACAGGACATCTTCGCATCGAGTGTGGTCGACAAGAGGTTGGTCGACGGTGGTCTAGTTTGCACGAGTGTGAAAACACGACTGTCAACACTTATCCACGTTTTGGGTTCCTTCTTATTCTTCCAGAACGGGAAAAGAATGGTCAAAGAGAAAGCTGGTCGTTTCTGACGCCTCGTCTGGGTCGTCTGACTCGGTCGCAACAACGACCGAGTCTGACAACGAAGAGCCCGAAGCCAAGATACCAGCGAAGACAGAAAGTCGTCCGAAAAGAAGCCAGCGCCAAAGCGCAAACGAGGTCGCCCAAGGGCAGCAAACACAAGCCGAAAGGCAATGCTTTCGCGCTGACCTTGCCTGCAGCGCAGCCCGGCGTGGACGCAAACCCGACAAACGACAAGCCGACGACGACAGTCAAAAACGCCTCCGGGTAAGGAGCACGACTCACGCGGCTGACACACCCATCAAGCACGGTGGAGTGGCCGCCGCTGCATCGGTCTACCTGGCAAGTGCAGCAGTTGCCTCGCCCGATTTGAGAAACTGGTGTGAGAAACGGGCTGACTGCCGAGTGATACGGTGGTTTACGACGAGTGGTGCGCCTCCTTACCACCCAGAGCCGACTTCAGCGGATTACAACAGCAGCAGCGTGCAAAGACGAAAGGACACAAAGCCAGCGGAGACACCCACGGCCGAAGTGATTGACTTCTTCTCCGCAAAGAGCGAAGTGTGCGACTCGCGGCTGTAGCGGCCTACGGCAACTCCATAGACGTGGCAAGTTTATGGTTTGCCCGGTTTATCCGCCGGGTCTACGACCTAATTTTTCCAGTCAGCCAACCTTAACATGTCGTTATTGGCACTTTCAGCTCGTTGGCTACCGGATCATCGGGTTTGCGCACGAATTCCGCACAAAACAGCGCGTTTCTGCACGACGTGCGGTCCAACTTTTGTCCGGTCCGATGCTAGCATCAAGTCTTTTTGGGTGAAAGGGGCTAAAGGGAGAGTAAACCTGGCAAAATCTGCCCCGAACACTAAACTACGACTTTTCCTCCGAGTACTAATTTCGGGTTATTGAACCAGCCGTCAGCCTGCCAGCCAGAACGCCTCCGATTGCGTCACTATCGGCGCAGTCATCCTCTGTGACAGGGCCGCGGTTCGCGCCGCGCCTCCGACGTAGCGACTTCCGCCCGCCGTAGTCGCGCTTTCTTCGTGTTTACTCTGTCGTCCCCTCCTGTGTCTTCACATTAAACTGCATCTTCCCTCATCCACCGAAAGAAGAAAATCCGCGATCTGTCCGGCTAGTCAAGAATTCGAGAGTTTCGTGCCGCTTATCTTTCCTCTTCCTCTTTGTCTGACTTGCGCTACTACTTCGCCAAGGCCGATGTGCCCGAAGGAATGCGAAGAGTTCAGCCTTACATAGACGCCCCAGTCATGTCGTCTCGTGCCCAGAAAGTTGCGTTTCTGCACGCCCACTATGCCCGCTGCGTGAGCAGTCTACACTTCTTGCAACGTCACAACGTGGTAAGCCACAACTGACAGGTGATAGGTACAGCAGGTAGCCAGGTTTGAAGGAATCCTGCATTTTGCGTTGTTTTGTGATCCTCTGCAATAGTGTGGTACTCATTTGCATGCAAATGACTCCCCACTAACGCAACAAGACGACGATCCTCTGCGTTATTTTCTGATTTGGATTGACCTTATGGGCCCTTTTTCTGATTCTGGTTCCGACCCACGGGTCACACAACGATTGCGCCCTCCCGCCGGCTCTTACCGGCTACTCACGTCCTCCGCATCGCGGCGTGCCTATCGGCGCAAGCGAGAAAGCGAAGACTCCGATTCCTTTTCGGATTATGAGATCGTGAGCAACTGCCAACAACAGTTGCAGCCGACTAGAGTTGCGCCGCACCGAAAGCGCGGAAAAAGTGACCCTTCTGGAGTCACGTAGCGAAAAGCTGGCATAGTGTGGTACTCATTTGCATGCAAATGACTCCCCACTAACGCAACAAGAAGACGATTTTTCTTGATTTTTTGTGATTTGGACCACCTGATCCTGACCCAAGTTTCGGGGAGTTTCGGGTAGTTTCGGGGAGTTTCCCTGTTTGGGACTGGGGGTCCCCATGCGACTACCTCGCTGGCACTTGCGACCTGTGCTGCCGGTGCTTGCCTGGCACGTGCGCAAGTAATCTCCTGCACGCCCGGCCAAATGTGCTTGTCTTTGCCAGGGTGTGGCACGCTCACGACAGACTGGTGCCGATACCCCGCGGGCTTCGTTACTTCACTAACCCCGATTCTCCTCTGCCTTCTTCTTCTCCATGGTTCGGAAGGTGTTCATCCCCGCCCGTGCGTGGACGGTGGCGGTGGTTGACTTCGCTGCTGCTGCGGATGCGCCGCCGTCAACCACCCAATAACTGGATTGGAACCGTGTTCGTCGCAGCCGTAGCGTACAGACCCCACTGCCCCTTCCACCTGGTTACGTCGGGGCTCGTGCCCTCGGCCCGTTTCTTTGCGAATACGTCTCTTCCCTCAGGAGCCGTGGCTCCTTTTGTTTATGCGCGCAGGGCGTCTGCAGTTCGGGCTTTGGGTGTTTTCTCGATCGGACACCCGACAATACACCATTGGCTGTGCCGAGCCTGTCGTTGCCTGTTCTTGCCCGCCAGTGTGCAGGCGTACACAGTCCCCTCGTTCCAGCGTAAAGAAAACGAGGAAGGAATGGTATCACCGGAAAAGGATACGCCCCACACGAGGTGGGTGTGGCTTTAGCGTATAAGCGGGGAGGCAGGCAGGGGAAGGCTTGGGGAGGGAGAGTGGTGCCCATAGCCACAGGAGCTGAGTGCGAGCTCGTGATCACAGGTCGTAAACTACTCTAATTTACTGCAGGAGGAGGTTTTTGTGATGTGTTGCGGGTCGGGTTTGCGAACTGTAGTGCACCGGGCGGTGCAAAGTGGCGGCATCTCGCTTCCGCTGCACCTCCACGTCTAATCCCTTGTTCAAACATTTGTCATTGCCATCCAGTTTACGGTCCATTCTGCGGAGTCCGCATCGCCTCGTCAACGACCACTTTGACCTTCACGAACGGCATTTTCCTTTTTTGCCATGGTGGTTTGATTCGGGCGCTTACGGTGTGGATCTTGGGGTTGTTGATTCGGGGGGTTGTGATGTGTTGTATTTGCGAAGTGTATCAGAGCACCGGACGGTGCAAAGTGGCGGCGCCTCGCTTCCCTCAACCATTCGTGCATCATCCAGTATACGGTACACTTTGCGGTGTCTGCATCACCTCGTCAACGACCACCTCGACCGCCACAAACGGCACTTTCTTTTTTTGCGATGGTGATTTGGTTCGGCTCTTGCAGTCTGGGTCTTGTGGATTTGTTGATGCGGGAGTTTTGTGGTACGTTGCGGGTTGGGTTTGTGGAGCGTAGCACAGCACCAGACGGTGCGAAGTGGCGGTGCCTGCTTCTCCGCTGAACCTCCAAGTCTAAACCGTTCTTCAAACATTCGTCGTCATGCGTCATGCCGGTAGTGCTGAGATGAAAACCTCCTTCTACTCACCACCCACCCACCCACCCACACACACACCACCCACCTACCCACCCACCCACCCACCACCCACCCACCCACCCACCCACCCACCCACCCACCACCCACCCACCCACCCACCCACCCACCCACCACCCACCCACCCACCCACCCACCCACCCACCCACCCACCCAAGCAAATCCACTTTTTCTCCCAAAAACGGGGTGAGTTTCGGGGAGTTTCGGGGAGTTTCGAGCAAGTTTCGGGGAGTTTCGGGGAACTGCCTCTGAGCCGGGATCAGGTGGTTGGATTGATTTTTTGGGATTCCAAAAGGGGAAGATTACAAACATGCCCCCATAGTTTGGCCGACTTTTCAAGTTTGCCCCTGGAAGTTCTTACTTTTTACAAGGTTGCCCCATATATTTACTACCTTTTACAAGGTTGTCCCCCTATATTTACTAATTCTTACAAACATGCCCCTTGATAGTTCTTACTTTTTACAAGTACGTGCGCTCGGCTAAGGCCGGCGCGTGGCGAGACTGGAGGCAGCAGTTAAAGTTCGGGGAACAGCAAAGTTTGGGCGAAGCTAAGTTCGGGCAATGCTAGTTCTGGTGAAGCAAAGTTCGGGCGAAACAAAGTTCGGGCGAAGCTAAGTTCGGGTGAGCAAAGTTCTGGTGAAGCAAAGTTCGGGCGAAGCTAAGTTCTGGTAAAGCAAAGTTCGGGCGAAGCAAAGTTCGGGTGAAGCTAAGTTCGGGCGAAACAAAGTCCGGGCGAAGCTAAGTTCTGGGGGAAGCAAAGTTCGGGTGAAGCAAAGTTCTGGTGAAGCTAAGATCGGGCGAAACAAAGTTCGGGCGAAGCTAAGTTCGGGTGAAGCTAAGTTCTGGTGAAGCAAAGTTCGGGCGAAGCAAAGTTCTGGCGAAGCTAAGTTCGGGTGAAGCAAAGTTCTGGTGAAGCTAAGTTCGGGCGAAACAAAGTTCGGGCGAAGCAAAGTTCTGGGCGAAGCTAAGTTCGGATGAAGCAAAGTTCTGGTGAAGCAAAGTTCGGGCGAAGCTAAGTTCGGGCGAAGCAAGTTCGGCGCCAGTACCCGGGGGGGAGGCCCCCCCGGACCCCCCCCGACTCACCCGGGGTAAGCCAAATACCGCGAGATACTGAGAAACTCCGCAAAAAACGCAACTTTCGGGCACATTAGACCCCGAAACGCAACAAACCTCGAAAACTATCTTCGACCGGGAAAATGTCATGGGCGGGGTTCGAACCCAGGCCTACCGGCCTGAAGGCCGACACCCGGTCATTCTGCCACCCGCATACCTTTCGGAAGGGTAAAAAAAAGCTTGCTCCGCACTATTATCCAGTCCAAAAACAATACACTTTTTTACTGGAGAAAAGTGGGGTTGGCTCGAATAGAGGCTATTCACATTGCATGTTCATAGGACCTCCAGTCTCGAAACATGCCCATGAAGTTTCCCCTTTTTTACAAACATGCCCAAAAAGTTTCCATTTCTTACAAACGTGCCCATGAATTTTCTACTTCTTACAAGGTTGCCCAATATAGTTTACAGATCTTACAAACTTGCCAGGTTCTTGCTCGATGGAATTGCTGTTGTGCACCCGGGATGATCTGTACTGTAACCTCTTCATTGTGTTGTGACTCTGTTGTGCGCAGGTATTCACCATCGGAGAACGAGAAGCGGAAGAGACTGGTCTCCAAGATAAAACACACCCAGGACTTGTAAGCCTGTCCAAAAACCAAAGAAAGGCTACAGCGTCGAAAGGTTTGAAATATTCGGACATGTGGAGAGCAAAATAGAAAGAGCAGGTGCGTCCCGGCCCGGAGGAAGCAGCGAGAGGAACGCGGGGTAACCCCCTTCAGACCCGATAGAAGGGCCCATTGCAGGACAGCGGATGTCAGCTGACCGGGAGCTACGCTAAATTATGCGTCATGTGATACCTGATACGTGTGTGCGATGGTCGTTCAGTGGCTTGCATCCCAGGTGATGCTTAAGTGCAGCCGACGATTCGAACCGGAGATTCGTTTGCGAAAATGAACCATCGAGAAAAAAAAAGGGATTAGGACGGAGGGTTGGGGTTTGAAAAGGGAGGACATTCACAGATCTGCTATTTGTCATCCTGTTTTTTGCATGTCAAAACGTTGTGACCCGAATCACCACATCCGGTGCACCTTCGTTTCCGTACAAGTTGTCGACAAATAACAAGTAAAAGCAAACAAAACTACGCATTTCTTTGCTGCTGGCGCTGGGTCACTTGACGTGCCGCGCTTTGAGCCCTTTTGTGGTTTGTTGATTACATCGGAGCATGTTCGTTTGTTGTGCCCTGTAGATTTGCAATCGAAGGGGACGGACCTCGCCATTGCTTTTCATCCTTCGCTTTTTTTCCCCCTCAGCAGTACACGGGAGGAAGTATGTGGTACGATGCCAAACCCCCCCCTTTGCACTGATACACGGTGCACTAGTAAAAGTGAAAAAGGTGTTTTGACTAGTCATTTTACTAGTGAAAAAGCATGACTAGTGCACTAGTAAAAACACTAGTAAAAATGACTAGTGCACTAGTAAAAATGACTAGTGCACTAGTCAAAATGACTAGTGTCGTAGTAGAAATCCACCTGTTCCGAACCGAAATCTGGGCTGGTTTGTAAATTTCAGAGGGTCCCACCGCACAACTGTACCCTACCGTTGCGCTTGCTACCGTGTTCGGAATAATGTTGGACCGGGAAAAAGTCGAAATACTTTTCAAAACCCCAAAACTTGGGCCAAAAGTCCAAAAAGGTTCCGGTCCAAGTATTTTACAGTAGGGTTCACGCCCAAAAGGAAGTTTAGAATCCGGGAATACGATAGGATATGATACATGTGGTGTCTACAGTCAAGGGCGCGCCCAAGTCCGTCAACAGCGCCCTACAACTTGGAGAAGGTGCTACTTTAGCCAGACTCAAGGTGGCGAGTCGCTGAGCGTAGTCGGCACGCGGCATCGCCGGGCCTTACGGAGCAGGGCCAGCGGCATGCCGCGGAAGGACTCGACCTCGGCGAGCTCGCAGTGAAGCGAGCGTCGCTGAGTGAAGGCGACGTCCTGGCCGCCGAGTGGCGGACACGCGCGTTTTTGACGCGGTGGATGCCGACGACAGCGGGCTGCTGACGTTCAAGGAGTTGATCAAGTATAGCCGGTCCCGGACGTCGTGTTCCGGCACGTGGTCGGCGACGGGGGCAATCTCATGAGTCGCCCCCGCCATGCTCACCCGAGCTGCTTGTCTACGCGACCCAGGCTATGCCCATAGTCATGATCGTGCACCACGGGTTTTAAGGACAAACAGAAACTAAAGGTAACCTGAACCAATTTGGACGCGTTTCGGCCCGGAATTCGGGAAGCTTTGAAATGTTCGTACATTCTGCCGGTCCCATCATTTGTGTAACGGAAACACGAAACGAGTGCAAAAGCTGCTTGGGTCAGACTTCAAAATACCGCCAAAAAGTGAAAATCCCAGGGAAAAGTCCAAAACTTTCAGAACCTGCAAAAAGTCCAAAAAGAAATTCTGGTCCAAAGAAATTCCGGTCCAATGATTTTCCGAACGCAGTTCCCAACGCGATTCCTTACTGTGCGATAGACGAAAGCTGGGGGTCAGTTGTCTGCCACGAGCGTCATTCAACAAAGCCAGTTCTGCAGGAATAAGTCACGATTACTCGTCGGTTTGTGTTTTGCGGCTGAACATGCAGACTGTGGTCCCTTTTTTGGTGGGCCGCCCACCCCCACTCTTCCCCCACAGGAATCGGGCTGAGTATTGAGTTCTGTAAAGTGCAAGTGCCATGAAGGCAGGCGAGCACCACGGCTGAGTACGGGGAGTTTCTGGGAATTTGTTGCCTACTAGGAGTGTTATACAGCTTGCCTGCCTCATGCTCTTCCGCACATACTACTAGTCGCTCCCAATGCCCGATAGACAGTGCGTTGTGAGTTCAAGCTACTCCGAGGCGGTGATTTATATCGTCGTATGTGAACAACCGAAGATGCGAAAGAAGCTGTTTCCACAAAAAGTACACCGGCTACGCGATTCACCGTGCGGTAGACCCGACGAGTAGAAACCAGAACCTGCTGGTGTCCCACCCGACGAAAGCTTAATGGTCGTCTGCACGTCCCGAAAAGACAAAGAAACGTGACTTCCAGGCATTCGAAATGCCCGGACAAAGCACCACGACGTGTTGACTGGCACACAACGCGCGCGCCACAGGCTACAAGAATGGTTTTCCGCGGCGGCGTGAAAGAGGAAGTCTCCAAGCACGCAATGAGAGAGTGCCTCCAACACTAGAAAGCGGAGCACATAGCAGTGAGCAACTATTTGTGGAATGTGCACAACACAAAGCCTTGCATGCAAACAGTTCGCAGGCGGACAAAGCCAGCACCTGTTGCACATTCATGTTGGGAAGCTCGGCAAGAAGACCTGCCGACCATCTCTCGTTTCTTCGTGGGTTTTAGGGAACCCACGAACTACTGTAAATGCACTGTGTCCGGTGCGATGCCAAGGCGATAGGAGCGCCATGAGCGACAAGCCGAATCTACGGACGAGAGTTTGAATGTGGTCGGAAGCCCGCATTATCCAGTGTCTGAGACCTGTCACGACATGTCTCTGACCTCACCGTAGGGATAGCACTGTCGTTTGCACTATGTTTGCTAAGCCATACAAGCTCAGGAACTTTCCAAGAAACCAACCAAAAAACCTCGCAACTCTGCCTGTCTCTCGCGAAAACTGGGGTTGTCCAGGTGGTTTGTGGTGTCTGGGCACCGGTGATCACGGTCGTGCCGTAAAACCCCTCGAAAACTCTCGAAACACCCAGGATTTGGGTCCAGGTTAGGTGGATTTTGTCTAAATCACTAGTCATTTTTACTAGTGCACTAGTCATTTTCACTAGTGGCACTAGTCATTTTACTAGTCAAAATTTTGACTAGTAAAACCACTAGTCAAAGTCAAAAAAGTCCTTGACTAGTGCACCGTGTAATAAGCATTTATTCGGCAAGATAATTTCCGTTTATTTTGTCGAGGTGTCGGTTTTAGTCCCGAGGGAGGCCCGAGGGGGGGTTTGCAACCCCGAGCCACGAGCGGAGCGAGTGGCGAGGGGTTGCAAACCCCCCCGAGGGCCTCCCGAGGGACTAAAACCGACACCGAGGCAAAATTGGCGGAAATTATTGCCGAATAAATGATTTTATTGGGAAAACTAAATTCCCGAGGGTGGAAACAAAACATCGTTGCTTGGACGGCGTGAAATTTTGATAAGTCGCGGGGAGTTGATGTGGTGTTAGTTTGCAACGCGAGTGCTCGGCCGCTTGCACATGCACAGCAGGCGATCAGCAGATGAACTCAGACAGCTGGAATCCAGTGTGCTCAGGCAGACCCACAGATGTTCTTGCAACGAGACTCAAGCACACTGAATTGGTACAAGTTTTCTACGCACTTGGACCTGGAATTCAGCATGGGTGAGTTCGCTGGCGGTGAACTTCATCTGACACTTACTGGGCTGGAGCGTTCACGGGAGGGGTTTTCTTCACAGGCCTTTGAGCACCGAGGATGAGACACGAATGAATTCGGCTCAAAACGAGCTCAAAACACGCGATTTCACTCACCACAGGGAGAAAAAAAATTTGCGAGGGGTCTCCCCTACAGATTTCTCTGTATAACCCATGCAAAAATAAACGTTTATTTTTTTCGCGATACAAAATAAATTTTGTTTATTTTTTTCACCTGAAAATGGCTGGCGGCACAAAATAAATGCTGCCACACGAAATACATTCCAAAAATAAACTCGTATATTTTTCCGGCCTGTGTAAACACAATGGAATCCTGCCAAAAATAAACGAAATTTATCGTCACGCTCCGCAAGCCATTTTCACCAGAGGGAATTTATTTTTCCCAATAAAAAAAATTGATGTCACCCCATACTGGCCCCGAACCCCCATCTGTGTGGCCCAAAACGGGTCCCAAACGGTTTTTGATGGGCTGAGTCGAGGTAAAGGGGTCTCCGAAGGCCCACGAATGGGCCCAGGTGGGCCCAGGTGGGCCCCGGAGCGGGCTCTCAGTGCGAGGGGGAGAGCCCCCAAAATGGGGTCATTTTCACTACTCAAGCTAGTCAAACACTGGCCTCCAGCGGGAAACCCAGACTTCAAAACGACAAGATCGGCTGTGTTCCGCCGTAGATAGCCAGGTATGCAAGTGCACCCTGCCTAGAATCCGTCTTCACCCGGTTGTGAGAACACAGTGCTTACCAGGAAAACGCAGAATATAAGGTTGAAAAATGCAAAAGAACCAAGATGACGACTGTGGACCTCCCGCCAACGCCAATCTCGGCAGCCTTTCCCCGGTTCTTCCAGAGATTGTCACCCACGACCATTCCAACAGCCCTGTACCGGGCACGTGCCCAGTCCAAACCGCTCACGATGCGTCGCCGGCTCGCCTCGTCGTCAAGGCTGTTGAAGGCTTCTGAAAGCCTACCAGAAAGGCGCTTCCAGATGTCAACCTTCTCCTCCTAGGGCGAGAAATAAAATAAACCGATCAGGTCCCCGCCAGAGACCTTTTCGCAAAAGGTCCTGCTGGCTACGAGTCGTCTCTGCATGGACTGACCACGTCTCGTTTCCTCATGAAACGGCGACAACTTCTGCATTGCTCTCACCGATGACTCCACGAACTCCAGACCCGTGATCTTTGGCATTTTCCCCTCTCTTAGTTTCCGTTTTCCTGGGTCAACCTGTATTCTTAATTAGTATTGCTGGTAAAGCCGGATTCTCTAGGCAGGGTGCACCTGCTGCACCCACTCTATTTACAAGGTGTGCCTGCCCACCGCAGGCGCTGCAGGCGGGGTGGCCAAGTAGGGCTATCTGTGACCCCTGAGAACACTCTTCGGCTTGAAGAGGACCCGCTGGTGGCTATCTACAGCGGAACACAGCCGATCTTGTCGTTTTGAAGTCTGGGTTTCCCGCTGTAGGCCAGAAGGTGTTTGACTAGCTTGAGTAGTGGCGAGGCTTTGAAAATGACCCCATTTTGGGGGCACCCCCCCTCGCACTGAGTGCCCGCTCCGGGGCCCACCTGGGCCCACCTGGGCCCATTCGTGGGCCTTCGGAGACCCCTTTACCTCGACTCAGCCCGTCAAAAACCGTTTGGGACCCGGTTTGGGCCACACAGATGGGGGTTCGGGGCCAGTATGGGGTGACGTCAAAAAAGATTTTATTACACGGTGGACCGGTCATGGTCAAGACCGCATGTTTGACCGGTCAGTTTTTGACCGGTCAGCTGAGAAAGTTATGCGGTCATTGACCGCATACCTTACTGTCAATGACCGCACCCTTGCGGTCATTGACCGCACCCTTGCGGTCAATGACCGCAACATTGCGGTCAATGACCGCAATGTTGCGGTCATTGAACGCATCCTGTGGTAAGCCACAAGGATTCCTGCCTTTTTGGGTTGAAAACCACCCGGTCTCGGTCTCTCTTTTCTGGTAAACGTGCTTCTGCGTTTCGGGGGACCGTCAGAAACGCTGGTTGGAGAAAAGGTATGTTGGGTGTCACCTACAGGGCTTTTTTGTGGGATTTCTCCGATCTGTGCCACGCAGTCGGGGCGCGAGCGGAGGCACCAAATTTATGGCCTCACACGTCAAGAACCTTGTGCGCCCTGGACGCCCGCATACTCGAGGTTCTAAGCAGCGCCAGAAACTCGCCCACAATCTGCGGAGTAGCGCCGTGGTCATGGACGGCATCGAAGATCGTCCTGAACTCCTTCACGCCCGGCGGCTTCGCCCGCCGTGGAGGACAGCCATCATCCTACTCACGCTCTTTCATTGAGCGGGTCGTCGAGGACACACGCCGCCGCTTTGTTCTCCGCCAGCACGGACGCCATGATGTTTAGGGGCACCCCATAGGCCCATTGTCGCCCATCAGCAACAGGCGACCACCGCCACCGTAGGGCCCGACGCCCATGCCTCGACACTTGGGCCTGTTGTCCGTGGCTCTCGGAGCAGGGAGCCCCGGGGCTGGTCGGTGCCCGGGGCTCAGCCCCGGAGCGCTCCAGGAGCCCGACAGGGACGGGCATAGAACACACTTTCTACTGTTTTCCAGGTAGATCCGTTCCCAGCCGCGAGCGAGGCGACTCCTCGACTCGTCTGTGGGAGAGCGGCAGAAGAGGATAAAGGCCTCCCAGAGCTTGTATTTCCCAGCACCTTTCTTTCTTGTCCTGCTCATCCGCACCCAGTTCACTTTGGTCGTCAACGCAAACCCGTCAACGCTCTCGTCCTCCGAATCTTCATCGACGGGTGAAGATCAGAGCCAAAGGGGACAACTTTATCGGTCTCAGGGGTGAACACCGACGACCCCCTGCAGATGGCGCAGTACATGGCGCAGCTTGGGTGCGGCGGCCATCACTAAGCTGCCACCCGGACGGTGTTAGCGAGTTTTCAGATTTTTCTGGACTCGGTGCCGTCGCCGCTGGCAGACCAGATCACTGCCTGGGGAGCTTGGCCGACGGCCGCCGCCCAGGCTTTGATGTGGCAAGGGGCGGTACGGACTCGTTGCCGCTCCTCTGTCCGCATCGTGCTGCGGCACCTCGATGGGATCTCGGGCCCGAACCTCCTGCTTTTCCCGGGCCACGAGTACCAACAACTGCTCGGGACCTGAAGTCCTATTTCTTCCAATTCCCAGTAGGACGGCCGACGCCCGGGAGCCCAACGGGCTACGAGATGAGGCCAATTTTCCGCGGCGGCGAGGAGACGATGGGGGTCTTTGAGACGCAGCTGAAGGCGAGGCGTGGGGGATGGACCTTTTCCCGACGTACAGAAGAGAGAGGGCGGAGCGTGCAGCGAGATGGACGGCCTTCGACGACACCACGGAGAAGAAGAAGGGCAAGAAGTCGGCCGTTGTCGGAGGAGACCCGTGGCTCGTACCGGAAGGGATTTCCCGACACGAAAAGTGGGGTGAGCGGAAATGTGTGCCGAGCACCGGATGACGCAGTGCACCACATGTAAGACGACAACGGAATGCTGTCGCAACCATCACCACCGATGTCTCGACCATGAGATGCCGACGTGCGACAGCTGCAAGAAACACGCCGACCTGAGGAGTAGGAGACGCGGGCACTGCTGCAGGAAAGGGCACCACCGGGCGGCCGTGGCGAGAGGAGAAGAATCAACGACGAAGAAGAGGAAAGCGGAGCCGGAGGGCCCCGCGTCAGCGCCGAGACAGGCGAAGCGTGAGAGCGTGGTGCTCGTTCTGCCGGAAGCAGCGGAAGGCGAGCGAGGACCCGCAACATCGACATCGACTTCAGCAGCGAAGGTCGGGAAGACGGCGCTTTCTTCGGGCTTCGGACCAGGAGACCCGACGGGGGCGTGGCTCTGTATTGGTGGCGCCTGGGCAGGTCGTTTTCTATGATTGCGCAGGACTCTGATTTTGTTATCACGGAGGTTGCCGGGGACGACAGGATAGTCTGGTACGACGACTGGGCCCTCGTCGTTGCCTGTCCGGGCGCGCTTCGCGCTGTGCGCAACCGGGTCCTGCAGCGTGCCCGCATGATGGTCAAGGACGAGTAGTCTGTCCTCGAGCAAGGACGAGAAGTCTGTCCTCGAGCCCAGCTCGACGCCGGTTGTCCTGGGAGTCGAGTTCGACTTCGCAGCGAAGAGGTACCGGCTGAAGCAAGGGTGGGTGCAGAAGCCGCACCTCCTCTTTTGCTCGGTCGATTTGACGCAAATGACTCTGCGCGGCGTCTGGAAGTCGTCGAGACCGCAATTTGAGCGTGGATGGTATGGGGCACACTGCACTGCAGGGTGAGCCCAGTGCTTGCGGATGGTGACCCGAGTCGCTAGTCCGCGTGAGGGACGATATCGTTTCGTTCCTGCGGGGGTGAGCCGGCGTCTATCGGACAACCGGTGGGTCGGCTTCGACTCGAAGCTGCACCCTCGTGGAGGCGTGGTCCGATGCCGGCACGCAGGGACTGGTGGGCTCTCACAGTTGCACTCAGGGAGTTGATGCACCACGAAAGTCGAAAAGAGATTTGGGATAGCATGCAAGAATCTGTAGCGATAATCTGCATCGCCGGTTCGCACGTGATGTGTCATGTTTTCGCCTCTTTAGCCCCCTTGGGCGATGGCCGCGCTTCGATGGGCGCTCTTCTACGCCGTTTTGTTGTCGGCTCCGGCGCAGAGTTCGTCCGCTTCTTCGCTCGCGTCAGTGCCGTCTTCTTGACCCTCACCGCTGGCTTTAATGTTGATGTTGCGGGTCTCTGATGTTGCTTGTCTTCTGCTGCTTCAGGTAGCATTCCGGGTGTGCTCTTTGTCGCTTTGACGATACGTGGCGAGCAACGTTTTTCCCTCATGTGGAAACCGAGTCAGTAATCGGTTCCCTCAATCCGCTGACCATGATTGGCGCTGATGCTCGATTCGATTGTACTTACGGTGAGGCAGTTTCTCACTGGCGTTGTGGTGGATGGAAGGTGACCTCGCCCAAGCTCGTTTCCCGGGTTAAGGCAGTCACTCAACATTCCCTTGCGCTAGTGATATCAGTTACAAAGACGTGTTCTTACTTTTCCCTTTCTTCTGGGCAGTTCTCGTCAGACTATACGAAGAGCAGAAGAAACTCCATGGCGATGTGGGCCCCGTAGAGATGTCCCGCAGCACATCTTCTTTGCCGAGCTGACGACGCAAAGTTTGCGACTCCGCTGTCGACAAGTAGAATCTTTGTCGACAACTTGCCTTTGTTCGCTCTTTCTCTCGTTGAAGAGATATTGTGCTATTTGCAAAGGCTGCCTTCCTGTTGAAATCATCTGTTCTCATAGTAGTGGACGCCACACTAATTTTTGTGTACGCCGGTACACAACTGTTTGCGAGACTGGAGGCACTCGTTGCATCGAAGAGTTTGCAAAGGTCGACAGTCAACCTTGGGTTTTACATCGTCTGTTACGATGGAAAGGTGCGTGGCGTCCCGTGTCTTTCTTCGCACGGGCTCACCGTCGCATCGTTTGAGAGAGCTACACCACCAGGCTCGTTGCCAATCAAAAACCTGTCAGCTGCCTGTGAAAGTGTCTCACTCCTCTGCGAGGTCGGTTTGAGACGCTTTCACGGGTAAAAACGGTGAGCCACTTACACGGGGGGGGGTACGTATAGTTGTAAGTGCGTACTTCGAGAATTAGGCCTTGCGTGGGTACACTTTGCTGCCTATTTTACCTTGCAAACTTTCATAAGTACCGGTTATTGACCGCAATGTTGCGGTCAATGACCGCATGGGTGCGGTCAATGACCAGTACCCTACCGGTCAATGACCGCAAGGTACCGGTCAACATTATTGCGGTCAGCGTGGTGCGGTCATTGACCGCACCAGCCCTTGACCGGTCCACCGTGTAGTGCAAAGGGGGGGGGGGTTCGGCATCGTCTCATATACTTGTACTCAAGGGACCACGGGCAAAATTATTCATTACAAAACGCTCAGCTGCATTGTCACGCAGAGAGTTCAGCAGCTGGATGACGTTCGGATTTGGAAATGATGCTTCATTTGGAAACAGCGAGGGCAGGGGCTAATCTGCTTGTACTAGGCTCCTCGGTTCCCGTAGTATCGGAGGCAATTGCTGGCTGGTGGTCGGTTGTAGTCTGTTGTCAAGCACAACCGGGCTTGCCCTCTGGAGGCTTTGGAAAATAGTGGTTCCTGTCTGTCCGGTGTATTCAGCGCTGCAATGGCAAAGCGCTCCGGGTACCTTCTGCGGTGGACCTACACTTTCGGTGCCGCCTTACATATTTATTGGTGTTGGTTTTTACTCGACAGGACCCTGGTGTAGTCGGTTTAGCTTGATTGCAGGGATCACCTGCCATAACCTGAAGGGTGGCGCAAAATAAAAAATCGGACCCCCCTTGAGTTTTTCCGGGTTTGTGCCGGGTTTGTACCGGGTTTGCACCGGGCATATGGATCACACCATATATATATATATATATATATATATATATATTGAGCCAATTCACCTACCCCCCCTGAAAGCGACTTGAGCTCGATTACACTCGATTACGCGTCGATTACACTCGATTACACTCGATTACGATCGATTACAATCGATCAGCTTTTGGTGAATTGGGGGGGTACTGTAACAATTGATTAAACACACAGCACTCAGCCAATCCTGATTAGCCGATGCAACGTGTCTATTATCGAGCCTTCTTCTGGGGCTAAAGATGCTGATAGCACGATCATCGAATATCGAACAAAAAGAAGCATATTCGTCTGAAAAAAGGATGTAGCCAGGCAGTGCAGCAGGGGACGAGGAAGTTCGGACTGACTTGTGGAAGCAGGTTGTCGAGTGCATAGGGGCTCGGGTACCCGTTTTCCCGTATTAGCAACCTTTGCAATTTAGCGCAGCTAATACTCGAGCCTTTTGGCATTCCCTGCGGGGCAGTTCCAGGCGATAGGGCAAGCGCTTGGCAGACACCCTGTCCTCGAAGATGTCAAGTTTCTGTTTGTGGGTTCGATCTCCCTGGCGACAACAAGGCGGTTGAAAACGGAGGCTAATCTCACCTTTAGGCACTGCAATGTCACGCATGCCATTGTCAGACGCTACCGTCTGGCATTGCGCAATTCGTGCCATAGTCGTTGGGGGTATTGACAAGGGGGTTCAGTGGACACTCATCTGTTGGCTCCTCGTTACTGCCCACGTAGGTTCCGGGAGGTCTGCTTGGCTGCACGCGGCTTGTGGTGTTGCTTCGTTCTTGAACTTTTTCTTCGGCTTCATGCGGTTCATCGTCCCGGCCTGCCCCTGGTACACGACTCGTCTCGTCTCCGTAGCTCGTCTATCCTGCTTCACTTCGTGCTTCCATCGAGCCTACTTGCGCTGTCACATTCCGATGGGTAGTGCGTCTGCGGGAGGAACCTGCCGTTATTGTGGCTGACACACCCTGTCCCTGCGGCCTTCATCGCTGTCTGCTCTCGTGCGGCCACTGTGGGGCATGATTCCGCCTCGGATCCTCGGTTGTGCTCCTTAGCTGGATCGCTAGCTCGATAAGAAGAGCTGGTGTGTGGGCACAAGCGAATGTGGTTGCGGTTGCGGGCCGGCCGGCGTGACTGCGAGCAGACAGGCTGCATGCGCGTGGGCCCAATCGCGCCATTCACGCGGTACTCCAAAGGCCTAATCGGGCCGGGCCGGCACATACAGATTGCGACCGGGGCCAGCGTCGCACCTCGGTCTCGTCCCTTACAGCCGGAGCACGTGGCTCTCCCCAAGCCTCTGGGAAGGTGGCGGAGCTGGGAAGACGCGAGAGAAAACCAAAGTAGCGGCGGCCGACCTCTGTCTGCAAGCACGTCTCTGGCAGGGCAGTCGGCACCAAACGGAGCACAGTACCTCTTCCAAAGCAGTCGGCTGAAGCGGAGCACAGTCAATGGGCATTCAGAGAGTGCAAAGCATGTCTCTTGTAGGGCAGTGGGCAGCGGGCTTTGAGGGAAAGGTCAGCGCGGTAGCGATGACCAGGAGAACACATACAGATGGGTGGGGAGAGGCCCTGGGACTAAGGCGTGACTACCCCCGTCCCTGTCCCTCCCAGGGCGCCACCCCGAATCTAGCCTGGCTCCACCACGGTGAAGGCCCACACCTGCGGTTTCCGTCCCTCGTATGCTTGTGCTTGGCACTTCTTGGGCCAGACAGTGGTCAACATGGTCGCTCATGGGCCAGCCAGGGGTCCACCAGTGGTCGAACCCAAAATACTAGTGTCAATTTCGATCACACTCTACAACGCTCGACTACACTCTACTACACTCTACTACACTCTACTACACTCGATTACACTATATTACACTCGATTACGCTCGATCAGGGGGTGGGTGAATTGGCTCATATATATATATATATATATATATATATATATATATATATATATATATATATATATATATATATATATATTTTCCTCGCCCGCCTACCGTTTGGAGGGACAAAAAGTGAATTCCGGTAATAAAATCTGTTTTTCGGGAGTAGTGTTGCATACTTCTAGTAGCTTGCGCGCTGAACACGAACCCGGAAACTGTGGAAACAACGACCCAAGCTTCGTTGAGTTGAGCGTTACACTTGTTCTTCCCTCTATTCACCCCGGAAACGGTTCAAACCTTCTCCAAAACACCGCAGTTGAAGCGAAAGCACTGGAACCACCTCCAGCGGAAGCTCGATTCCTACGAGCAAGCGATAGAGACCATCCGAGAAGAGATTGCGGACCTTGTTCTTCGAGACGACGACGACACAACAGCAAAGAAGCAGCATCAGTCACGGATGACGCGTCTGCAGCAGAAGGTAGACCGCGTAATCACCGAAATGGACACAATGAGAGACGGCAGCTTCGAGCTATCACCGGCTCAGCGCGACGAGCTTTTTGCCGCGTTGCCATACCACTGGTCGATCCAGACGAAGTGCCGTATTGCGTACACTATAATCGTCGTGTCTACCGTGCTGAACATCGTCGCTTTCGTGTACGAGATAATCAGTGGTGGCGACTAAGCAAAGTTCTTCGTCTTGCCTATATCAGAGCTACCGCGTGTCTTTGCTTTGTGCGTCGATGTTGTTGCCACTCTCGAAGAATCCCGGATTCTCGAAGTCTGACTCCAAAAAAACAAACCCCGATTCCCCGTCACCGGTCACTCCTGTCAAAAGCTGACAAGCTTTTGAGCAGCTCTTGGAAGCTCCCGGGCGCCGAATTCAAAAACAATGCATTGTTTTGCGGGCAACAGGTGTTCTGCATGCCCGGGTGCCCCGTGGCGAATGGCTGTTGTGTGTTCGAGGCCCGAGGAAACGTACTTGCACAAAGGACAGATTGACCTGCGCCGGGTGCCAAGCAGAGTCACGATTTCCGAGGACCGAGAATGGTGTATGCTTCCTCGGGGTGGCGGCAAACACCTCGAACCAGCTGCACAACCTGCGTCAGCGCAAACTGTCTGTTCACGTTCACTGTACACAATGACAGGTCGGCGCAAAGGACGCTGACAAGGCAACAACTGCTGCTCGTCATCCGCGCCTCCTTCTTTACAGGGTCCCCGACTTGGCTGGGCTTTGGGGAAAGAGGTTGACACAGTGGCAAGCCTGATCAATGTCCTATAACGACCTCCGGGATGAAGCTCAATATCCTAAAAAAGACCTGCCATCATCAAAAAAAAAAAAGAATGCAGGTTTGACGAACGTCGGCGTTAGGCCAAAGCAATCAATTATCTAGTCTAGTGGAAACTTAGTTATGTGCCACCATAGGCGTTTCGTGGTATTGAACAGAAGCGCAAATACACACTCCATCGTATGCGCACTGCTCGTTGGCTTTTAGCTAAAAAGCAAGCCCGCGCGTCTTGTGTCGTTGTGATGCAATGTAGAATTCAACGATAAAATATTTTTGTTTTTCCAAACACAAAGGTCATGGATTGACAAACTCCTTTTCAGAAGTTGTTGGATTTACCCATTTTTTTTCACATCTTGGAAAAAAAGATCTTGAAGTTTTGTTCTCACTCAACTCATTTGCTTGCAAATGACTCCCCACTAACGCAACAAGACGACGAAATTTTGTGAAAAAACGTCAAGGTAGTAGTGCAGTTTCTGTGCTTTAATGGTTGCTCACACGGCCAATAAAGCTCGGCGAGGGCACCGCAAAAGACGTGAGAAGAAGCGGCGAACACCCGCCGACACGGCACGACCCCCTTCTGCGGCCACAACGACGTTCACCCATGAGCCGCGCCCGCAGCGCGACCCATCTGCTGTTACGTAGACACCGACTGTGTGCACAGTGCGTTGCTCAGGGTAGTCGAAGGCCTGACAATCACTCTACTGCAACAAACGCTCACCGTGACAATCAGATGAGCCTGCGAGGCACTTTTCCAGTCGACAATGATTTTCGGGGTTTGTAAAGTTCGGAAAACAGCAAAGTTCGGGCGAAACTAAGTTGCTAGGTTGTGGTGATGCAAAAGCAAAGTTCGGGCGAAGCAAACTTCGGGCGATGCTCAGTTCTGGTAGACTGACTCACGTTACCCAAGGGGACCCAAATACCGCGAGTTAATGAGAAACTCTGCAACATTTCGGGCACGAAAACCAAGAACCCCCGAAAATTATCTTTCGACCGGAAAAGTGTCCTTGGCCGGGTTCGAACCCGGGCCTTCAGGCCTGAAGTGTGCGGCAAATACCCGGTGCCCGAGTCACGGATCGAGAAAACCCCGGAGTGGGGGAATCGACTACTAGAAAACGCGTACGACGGTAGGCTAAACAAGTGCCCCCGGGCTTTGCCCCCGACCCCTATAAAGTGGGGTTGGCTCAACAGAGCTATTAGCATATCTCTCGTCTCGGACCAAGTAAACAATGTCCGATTCACTGATTCCGACTCACTGATTCGAAATCCGCTGGCTCCGTGTCAACAACAGATTTCGTCGCGGACCCGGAGTCCGATCACGAGCCTGAGGCTCGTGAAGGCCCGATGAATCTTGAGAACCGTAACCTCTATGAGATGCCGGAGGCCGCAAAGCTCTTCCATGACAAAACCCATCGCATGTATATGCGAAGGGGTAAGAAGCAGTGTCTGCAGGATGCTCTGACACGTGCTTTAGTCGCAAAGAAGTGGAGTCGGAGGTAGCAGACAAACTTGCCCGTTTCGAAATGAAGCGGAACCGCGAGCAGGGTGGAGAGAGCAGCGTGTGTGTTGAACCAACCCAAGCTGAGAAGCGTTGTCGGCTTGTTCAGTCTGTTGCCTTACCTACATGTGAAACTGGCATAGGTTAAAGTCTACCAGAAGCGAAAAGGATTCCGGGTGCTACGGTGGCCGTGCAGGCGCGTGCCTTGTGTTGGGCGGGTGTTTTGTAACCCGTAAAGTTCTTTTCTGGTGCAATCTGACGAGACTGGTGCCGAGTTTTGTCTCACAGCTGGTTTCCTTGGGCTGCAACCTTATGGGAGAGGCAACGACAGGCGCAATTCACCTCAAAAAGGACCACACACCCCCACTCACAAGGACAACACACCGTCACTATTTTTACAAAATTTCAAGATCTTTCTTTTTTCTTTTTTACACAAAGATGTAAAAAAGAAGTAGTTACTATTGAAAACCATGTGGAAAAATGCAAAGATCTTTGTAAATCCATGAAAGGTCCTTTAAGGAAACGCGTGAACAGTCCACAACCTGGTAAGTGACACAAATGACGGAAGTCGTCTTGTCCACAAACCTTTGGCCGATGCAGTCGGCTTCTTTTTTTGGTTGAATTCTTGAAGAAACTGATTGACCATTGCAACGCTTCACGCAGGGGCGAGGGTTGACTTTTAAGGAAGAGTTCGCTGCGCACGCAAACTTCGAACAATCGAACTTTTCGCCTCCAATTCCCGTGGCTTCTCCGCGCATTTTGCAGAAGCTCGGACGCATGCTGACTGTGCCAGATGAAGCCCATCGAGGAAGGATTCTGTACACAGTGTAGTTTCTGGCGGGGGTGGCAAGTAAGAAGCTGCAGTCCAATGCTCCGCAACTAATTTTTTGGTGTGGGCTTGCCTTCGAGCATGTTGACCGCACTGGACACGACCAGGTAATTTTTGAAAATGGCGATGTCAATGCCTGTGGTCTGGTCAAGAAAACGGGCTTAGGAAACAAATTGCGGTATTCATTCTTGACTTGCATCCCCACCAGTCGTGCGAATCCCCAGGACCGAACCATGAGCTCCGACCCCTGCTGCGGAGAAACATGGAGGAACACGAAATAATCTGTCTGTTCTTTCCCTTAACGACTGGGTGCGAAACACCTTACTCATTTGCTGTGCGAAACTCAGGTGGGGACACCAGGTGGTGTGTGGCGATATAATCATCCTTTTTGCGCTTAGGAACTTCCTTTGCGCTTTGGAAAATGAGTCCCCTCTGTGTCACAGAGCTTTTTCAGTGCTGGGTATCGTGTTGGTCATCCACGCTTGTTTGATCTTCGCATATTGATTCGTAGTATGCGCAACTCCCTGATGTTTTCATCTTCGTTGCATGCTCGCCTATTTTCATTCGTTTAGACGATGGACCGTTCTCATTTGTTAGTACCACGCATAAGTTCTGCTTGTGGGCGACACCCAGTTGTGCACCCAGGGCCCAGCCCAGCTGACAGGATGGATTTCAACGAAATTTGTGACAGCAGCAAAATTTCGCCATCTGCCAATAATGGACCGATTTCCACACGTATTTTCCCAATCGCATGGCAAGGAGTGAGCTGATACTTAGCAGATAGACTTGCCGGGTTTGCGAACTACACGGGGTTCGACCTGTACTCACCCAATCTTGCCTCCAATCGTTTTCACGAAGGCACAACGATGAGAGAAAAAGAAACGAACCCATATGAGTCCACGGAGGAATGAGCCACCGGACGCCATTCCAATTGAGTACGGCAGCGATGAACAGCTAGAGGGTGGTGAACGCGAGCCTGCCGTATCGCGTCGTATTAAGAAGCCGAGGAGGGGAACCGAGCAAGGGTTGACACACCACCGCGGCTTGACGGTGCGGCGGAAGACGCACATACAGCCAGCGCCGCCTAGTGTAGAGTTCAGAGACTCCGGCGATCAGAATCGGAGTAGTGTATTCGCTGTGTCGATCAATGCTGTGTGTGAAGTCGATGATTTTGGTGCATCGAACGAATGCATTTTGACTGTACCTGACAGTCAACGGGAGAGTGAACGACGAGTCAGCTCAAGGCGCAGACGACTCCGCTGCAGCGATGCCCCGCGTACTTCCAATGTTTCGGCATTCGTTGAGTCGGCGCCGCGCGTCCGGAGTAAATCATCGTGCGCTGCGAACGCCTCTCGCCACAGCGTAGTGACAGAGCAGTTCGCCACTCCGTTAGTTGTGCTGACCTCTGACGGGAGGCATCGAAGACATCGACGATCCCTTTACGAAGGACCCCGCGGGCCTGTATGGCTCGCACGCACCGAAGACTTCGAAAGAACCACCATTACCCTTCAGTCTGCCGACCAGTGGAAGCGGGCATTTCAAGAATTCCTCAGAGATGAGGACATGATACGGCAGCAAGCTCTGCTTGCCTCTACAAAGCACACCGGCGAGTCAGAATATGCGGTGCACTGGCGCAAACAGCGTACCATGCGCAGGCAGAGCTCATATGCACTTTTTGACTCTTTGCCTCGGCTAGAACGTGAAAGCCGTACGAGCATCTACGATTCGGAGGCCGGCCCCCGGACAATGCTCATCCGTGCCGCAAAAGAAGCGAGGAGCATCATCTTTGCGCTCACGTACCTGCGCACTCGGATAACATCGTTCGTCAAGCGCGAATTTACCACCCGAAGTGCCATAGAGCAGACGGAGTGCCTTCAAAGGAAAGAGCTGGCACAGTTCCGTCAGACAGAGCTGTCCTGGACGGGCGTGGACGGCTCCCCGGCCCTGCGCAAGCCCGTCCCGTCAGACCCTATTCCTTTCAGCAAGCGGCAGACTTTCGGTGTCCGTCTGTGCTCTCCTGATGGTTTTGTGACTTGCAGCGCCCATGGGGAACCTCGTGCCACACAAGGCAAACCACTCCCGTTGTTCCACACTGTTGAAAGCGCGGGCTGCGCCTTCCAAGAGCCACATCACTGTCCGTTCTTTGCCCGGCGGGAGTACGTAGTTCACGCCGTTCACTTTTCGAAGCATTTCGCCTACAAAAACGAGATTGCGGCGGTTGTCAGTCAACCCGTCCACACACACCGAGCCAGCTACTCCGACTTTCAACTTTTGCCCCCACCACCATCTTTTCCTGAACACTTGGCGAAATTAGCGAAACAAACGTGCCGTTGAATGCTTGTACTGTGCCCGGTACCGAGCCCAGCGCACCGAGGAACGAAGACAGGACATCAACTTTTTGACAGTGTATCTCCTCGAACATGCGTTGATCTTCCGAAGAAAAACAAACGTAAGCACTATCGGGCAGCATTGCAAAAACTTGGTAACAGGTGCCGTTGCCTGATCCAGCCTGCTTCGCAACCACAGCTGGAAAGAAAGAGGAAGTCGAAGAAATAGCTAAGCAAGTCCTCAGCTCCTTGACAAACCCGAGTCGTAACTCACTGAACGACGGGCAAAACCCTACCCTCTCTCACATTTCACGCCAGTTGTGTCTCTCACCAGTGCAGGGGAGTGTGCGGCTTACTTTGACTCAACACGGGGTATTTTACTAGGTCAGAACAATCTCAAGGATTGACCGATTGAGATCTCTTTCTTGGTGAATTGTGTGGTGCATGGCCTGGTGGAGTTGTCAGGTTGATTCCGCAAACCCGAACCTTTTTGTTCAGGCCGGCGTTTGTGCAAACCCGCGTTTGCGCAAACCCGAACCTTTTTGTCCAGTCCGGCGTTTGCGCAAACCCGAACCTTTTTGCCCAGTCCGGCGTTTGTGCAAACCCGAACCTTTTTGTCCAGTCCAGCGTTTGTGCAACCCGAACCGTTTGCCCAGTCGGGCGTTGTGCAAACCCGAAGCTTCTTGCCGGTCCGGTTTGTCCAACCCGAATTGTTTTGCTCAGCCTGGCGTTGGTGCAAATCCGCACCTTTTGCCCAGGGCCGGCGTTGGTGCAAACCCGAACCTTTTTGTCCAGTCCGGCGTTTGTGCAAACCCGAACCTTTTTGTCCAGTCCAGCGTTTGTGCAACCCGAACCGTTTGCCCAGTCGGGCGTTGTGCAAACCCGAAGCTTCTTGCCGGTCCTTGCTCAGCCTGGCGTTGGTGCAAATCCGCACCTTTGCCCAGGTCCGGCGTTGGTAAACCCGAACCTTTTTGCCCAGTTCGGCGTTTGTGAAAACCCGAACCCGTTGAACCCTGATGGCAAGTTCGGTTGGGATGATAGCAAGTTCGGGGCGCGTACCCCGGACCCCCCCCCCGGAAAACCTTGATGCTGGCAAGTTGGGGGCCCTTATCCAGGGGGGAGGGCCCCTCCGGACCGCCCCTGGCGAACCTTTGATGCTGAGTGCAGACCCGGAAAAAAGTCCACCGGCGGGAACCGAACCTCCCACCCGTAGGTAAGGAACGTCGTCAACTGACGACTGTGCCACGCCGTTGTCCGCCGCGAGAAATTTTTTCGACGAATTTTGAATTCTCAAAAATACCAAAAAAAAAAACGGTAGAGAAATGTCCGGGGTGGGGGTACCCCCACGGCCTGCCCCAGAAAAGTGGGATAGCTCGCTAGAGAGCTAAATTG
Organism: Diplonema papillatum; assembly: GCA_030068145.1. Lineage (NCBI taxonomy): Eukaryota > Euglenozoa > Diplonemea > Diplonemida > Diplonemidae > Diplonema > Diplonema papillatum. The sequence goes on from JAPJBO010000615.1 coordinate 120,935, forward strand.
AGAATTTCAATTTACCAACCTCTAGACTCGGAAAATAAAAATAATTTATAAATTATGGCCCCTGTACTGTGCTGTACTGCAGTTACATGACGCGTCACGGTGTGTCACTGCAATTCGAAGCTTTTCACTTACCATCTTCGTAGTTTGATAGTGAGCACATCAATACCGCAAGCTTATATCTCACCACCACCCTTCGTCCCCTTGTTTGCGTGCGCGGGGCCGGTTCCAGGACTCAGACACCCGCAGGCACCAGAGCCCCAAAACCGGGTTTTTGGCTGAAACCGGCTATTATGCTTGGCCAGACAAAGAGCTAAAGTCCCCTGTCAATGAAGCAAAGAGGAAAGATATAAGAACAGAGGATCTCTCTTGTGCCCGTTGAAACTGCACTGCAAGAACCTCGGTGTCTGCGCTGAACACTTCTGTGATTCTGTCTGCAGAGCTGCAACATGTTCTCCCTTCACTCTCTTCTTCTTCCTTAGACTTGCAACGACCCGGGGTCCGTAGCACGATGCGTGTCTACGAAAACCGCCAGCTAAATTCCGCCCTGGCTGTGTCTACAAGCGCGGGTTACAAAGAGAGCCGATGCCAGTGTTGGTTTCGATTCACCTCAACTAACCTCCGTCGGAAGGCAACTGAATAGACAATCCAGTATTTTCTTGTGACGAAATAACGCTAGAAAAAGCTCTTGTTATCTCGATCGTTCGCCTTGCACATCGACAGGTGCCCGAGACAAACTCAGCTGGCAGCCGGAAGCCCACAGAGGTGTCAGCTGCATGAGGGGCAGTTCCCCCGTATCCATCGGGTAGTGTCTTACATGTGGTAAGTCAATCCTCGGTGCGCGTGTCCAACGAACGCCCTACGTGTCGGCTCAACGTCCACCTTTGATCCCAGCCAGCGTACCTACCTCTCTTGGACAGATTGACCAGCTCTACTATTTGGGTTGGGGTGGGGGATTCTATGCGGGTAGCAATTTACCGTCTGTTGTACTTGTTTATGTTTAATCCACAAACAGCGAGGCCATGGGTCGGGTGTCACCTATGATGCGCAACGTATCCTCTACCTGGCGGTCCATGTTGCGCGAGAGGAAGCGGAACGTACTCATTTGCGTTGTGCTTATGCTTTTGTTGTTCGGTTTGTACAAAAGAGATCGCTTTTGTTGGGGTACGAAGCCGGCGATGGAAGGTTTGTACCACAACGTCATCTCTGCTATGCACGCGAGTAAAGCCGCCGATTGGTGGCTTGACTACGGAACGCTTCTTGGTGCTGTACGCGAGAACGAAATTCTGGAACACGAGTACGATATCGACATAGGTTTGACTAGAGAAGCTTGCGCCGTTGTTGCCCAGAAAAAACACTTGTTTTCGGAGTATGGTTTGACGTTGTACACTCGCAGCGATCACATATCACAAAAAGTGAAGTTGACCTGGAACGATCTTGAGCATCGGTTCAAGATGTCATCGGGTTACCTGCACGTTCCGTGCTTGCGAGCTTATGACTCCAACGGGTACTTCGTGGACTTCTATGACTACACCACTCTATCTTCCCAAACTCTAGCTGCTATGGTCCACAACGACACCTGGTTCCGGCTTCCAAAAGTTGATCCAAAGGGCAACCGCAACTGGTCGCTCAACTCCCTCAAAAAAGAAACCGACGACTTGCCACCCATGCTGTGCTGCACTCATGGACTGGACCCCGCAGAAAGCGAGCAGGGAGGTTGTCAACTCTACGACACAGTCTTTCCTCTTCAACATACGACTTTCCTCGGAAAGGAGGTAAATCTACCACGGGACACAGACAGGCACCTAATTGAAGCATACGGTGACGATTGGCGTATTCCACACAGAAAAGGTATTAAAGGGCCCTTGTGTTACTTCGAATCGCTATAGGGTTCTCTATCGAGTGTTCCTCGTTTTCTTGGGCCTCGATGAACACTTGCAAGGCATGAGTTCAGCTTGCTCGGACTTTAGTGCACAGCAGCTGGCCGCCCAAAACGTGAAGACCTGAAAACTGAGTCTCACAACAACAACACACTTGCATTGATGCTATCCGTGACCACGGTGACGGCCTCCCACATCGGAACTCCGCTGCTGCTGGCCTTGGTACTGGCTCCGCGATTGGCTTTGCCACCGGTTTGGCGGCAGACATTGGCGCTTTTCGTTTGCATCTGGACGTCTCCGCTGTTCTCATGGCCTTCTGCTGCTACTATGTACCCTTGCTGCTATGGCCCTCTGTACACCACGTATCCAAGCACGTATCCTTGCACAGCTGGCAATAGATGCGGATGCGTATCCTGGATATGTATCCATACCATAGCATCACTGGTAGAACCGTGCGGCTCGTGAGTTACACCATCGCTACACGCAACGGAAGGACGAGCCGGAAGATCGAGCCCAGTGGAAGAAGGGAGGATAGGATTTGAATATCTCTCTGTTTCTGAACTGTCGTGCAACACAGAACCCAATCCACTTCTGCTGTTGTGAGGCGTTCGAGAAGCAGAAGTCCGAAGCTGTTAAAAAAAAAAATGCAGACAGGCTCGCAAAGCCCAGACCCTTGCGGGGCCCGTGGAGATGCTTTTCAATAATCAGGAAACCCGAATCCTGCGGGGAACACTGGTGGTGGTAAAAAGAAAAGCTGCCCGAACACAACAATGAGTTTGAGGGTACCCAATTCTCCCCCGGATCTCTGCCCTGGGTTTCACCTCGAGGGTACACCCGGATCAATTGCAACGCGAAGCAGGCCATTTCCTCTCCTCCTGGCGGTTTCTACCCTAGCTACTGCAGTTGTCTGGCAGTTGGACAAAGTCAACATTGCACGCCGGCATGGTGTGCACCACATTCTTTTATTACAATGCTTCATTTCGCCCGTTCCAGTGCGTTGGATTCCTGCTCTTGGGTCAAATATGTAGGAGCAGTGAAGCAGCCTTTTTAATGCACGGAAAGTAAACCCTTGCAGATAAGGAACGTATATTTATGTCGTTATTGGCAGGACCTTGTCTCCATCAAGAGTTGCGTGCACATGGATGAATGGGCGGCATAGGTATCGTGGAGTATCGTTCCCGGCAGAGGGGCAGTGAGCTTTGTTGAGTCTGTTAACGCCATCTCATGACATCCGACCCGATAATGCAAAAGGTTGTGCAATCCTCGTCTCAGCTGCATGCACTCGGTTCTGCTCTCATTCCGCAAGGGTCCCAGGGAAAGAATGGGCTTTGCGAGGCCTAGCTGGCATCTTTCTATGCACACATAAGCGTGCTGCAAGCCCTGCAGACCCGGACAGGCCCAGGCAGGCCGCTGGAACCGAAGTGCTCGCTGCGCGATAGTAGCTATGTGGGCAGATAACAGGATGCAATGGGAAGCAGCAAAACGGCTGCGTGTCATTCTCGCTTGTACTCGTTGTACAGCCGGGTGCAAATTGTTTTTTTTTAAGACTCGGGAGGAGCCATCTCGAGAGTCTTTTGAGATGGATTTGGTACGGGATTCAGCAAGTCCGAACCGACTTAATCAAAGGGGTCCATTCACTGGTTTATACTTGGGGAGGCAGCACCATCCCAAAGGAAGTCCACAGAGCCTTAGCCCTCAAGGACAGAGAGGGGGTTTCAGAAGAACTACCAAGATAGTAGTTTCGGGTTTTCCGTTAAGGTGTGACTTAGCTCCGTAAAAGACTTCCCCCAGGACTCATCATACTTCAAACATACGAGCTGGAAAATGCAAGAAATGAGCAAATCGGTTGACTCGATCTCATCCAATGAATCAGCGAAGCAGCGGGTCCGGCGAGGCAACAGGAAGCTGCCTCTGCGGTTCGTGTCTATGTGCGCGGTATGTGCCGTAGTGCTCAGCACAGTGGCATCGATTTGGATTCCAACAGCACTCGTTGCGACGTCGTCACTTTACCGAGCACGCGAAGATCAGCTGTACGGTACCGTCGAAATCCTGGGCAAAAACATCGTCGATTTCTTTCAATTCGCGAGTGGGTTCACGAACGTGGTCGAAATCATGCACAACACGACCCGCCTGACAGTTTCCGAAACAGATTTTCGGACCTTCTCAGAAAGGTATGGGGTTGAACTGCAAGCGTGGTTGTCCAGTGTTGATCTGAACGCGATGACATTACTTCGTGCACGTAACCCAAATGCAACAACCGGAGATGAGGGCATCTGCGATACAGATGCCTTGCAACTGACACCGACTTACACTATTCTCGTCGATGAGTGGTCAACTGAGAATGGCACATTCTCTGTTAATCACAACACCGGAGCGGCGACAGAGCATGTCTGCCAATTTCTAGCAAACCAGGTCGACTTCTGGGCTCACCTGTCTCTCCCAGGGCCTGTTGTAAACAGCAGCACCGGATTATCCAAGGCCATGTGGACCGACGGGTTAAGTTTTCACGAAGAGTCATTGTCGAGCCTGCTCATTTTCCCCTTGATTGGTCCAGACTGGGCACGCGACTCATCCTTCGGTGTCTATTCCGTCTTACTTGCTGACATTGAAGGTACGCAACCAGTGTCTGAGTTCTTGCATACAGTAGCAGTTGGAACTGATTTGGAGGAAAGCTACTTTCTGCTCTCGAGTGATGGGGAACTCTATGGAACAAGCGATGTGAACCAGCAGCTGGGTATCCGAGACACATCAGGAACTCGGCTGCTCGGATTAACAAGAGCAAACAATGCGTCTATGGTGAACGATCACTTTCTTGGCGTTGCGGCGCATATTCTGAATCTCTGGTGCTCCCAAAGTGCGGGAGGTGGTCTGAATTGCTCATGGCCCTCGACATCGCGAGACTTTACCTTCGGCGGCAATGCTCTGGTTGTCACCAAGCTCACAGATGACTTGGCTGATGGCTTGGACATGCTCTTGGTCTGTTTTGCGTCCACAGACGACATCCTGCGGCCAGCAGCTCGGTTGAATGCGGAAATTGCAATTGTTGCATGCTGCGCCATCGTTCTCTTCTGTGGGGCTTCCTTGGCACTGACAGAAGGTGCGGGAAAGATCTTCCGCTCGTTCCACAAAATTTTAGGCGATGCCGCAGAGTTTCGTAATCTCGATGAGATCGCTTCACATCCGCAGCACAGCATCTTCACAGAGGTCGACGATATGTATAGAAATCTTCAAAATTTGGCTGGATCTTTGAATCAGTTCCGGAACTTCCTGCCCCAGACCATTCTTCGAGACGAGAACGAAGACGAAGACGTTTTTGATAGCGGGTGCTCCTTCGACACCACGATACCTGCACCCTCAGGAAGAGCCACCATCGTGTTTACCGACATCCAGGGCTTCACTGCTACATGGGAAGCGTTTCCCACTGGGATGAAGAAGGCCCTAGCTGTGCACAATAAGATTTTGAGAGCATGCCTGATCGAGTGCAACGGCTACGAAGTGAAAACCATCGGGGACAGCTTCATGATTGCGTTTGCAGAAACAATCAATGCTGCTCGATTTGGCATCAAAGCCTTGGAAGAGCTGTTTACTTCGCCCTGGGATGCCAGTTTGTTGGAACAGCCTGACTGCGCACCAGCACCTGGCTACTGTGGAGTTAGAATCCGCATCGGGATGCACGTAGGTCCTGTGGAGACCGAGGTGAACGCCCTGACTCAGCGCAGCGATTACTTCGGGCAAACGGTAAAGACGGCATCGAAACTAGAGAGGGCAGCCATCGGTGGTACCGTTGCAGTCTCTGATGAGATGCACGCCGCGCTTTGTGCAGTCAGTGATGACCTATCGTGCCTTGGCAAGGTGTCCGTGTTGTCCCTTGGTGAGATAACAATCCCCAACTCGAAGGTTCAGATCGGCACAACACTAATTGTACCCAGCAGGACTGATGTCATCGCGCATGAGCTTTTGGACAACGGGGGTGGAGGGGAGAAAAACCACCTGTCCAACCGCCTGGCTACCGTCAACAATTTGCTCCGACGCCGCGCTTCGCAAACTCAGTCACAAACTCTTTCGTCGGCAACCGCTTCGAATACAGAGCACACTCGGCCGGTGCAAGCGGTTGCTCCTGCCGTAAACGAAAAGGCAAGGCTCAAGGAGATGTTGGCGCCTATACCTTCCATCACAGCAGGCCATGTTTGGATCGGTTTGGAACAAATTGACAACTATACAGATCCGCTGAGTGTAACAAACAATATTCTGAGCGCTGTGTTGATGAGCCTCGAGCGGACGGAAGGCACCGTTGGGTACCTTTGCAGTAGTGCTGTTGCTGTATCGTGGAATACTGCTCGAAAATGCTCTGCGCACTTGAACCGGGCCATAGACTTCACCGGCATGGTTCACGATGCCGTCGAAGTCTCTGAAATAACAACACACATCGGCTTGTGCTGCGGTGCCGTACTCCACGGTCGTGTAGGTGCACACAAGCAAAGGTTTGTCACAGTAATCGGTCTCTGTGTAGATACTGCTGCAGCGCTGGCGGTTTCTGCACGCCAGCTTAATGTTGGTGTTCTGACAGCTTCGCTCCCTGGTCACCAGTCAGCTTCTCTCGACGTTTGCATGCGTGGCCTCATTCGCCCCGTTGACCTGTGGACCATTGGTGGAAAAAACTACGAGTCGATCGTTGTGTACCAAATACGCTCGCACGCGCTCAGCCTCCGCTATGGCTTGAACTTCCAGAAGGCTGACAATGTGCCAATTAAAACCGAAGATTGGGGATGGTCTGCAGCCTACGATCAGGCTTTTCACGACCGCGCTTACGATGTTATTGAACACAGCACCGAAGATTCCGTGCTTCTTGAAGTTGCTGAGAATCTCCGCAAACATACCCACCTGCGCCGCCCGCTAACTCCTGGCTACTGCTCGGGTGAAGTGGAGGGCAAGAAGTAATTGCACGACTGAGCAAAAGATACGAAGGCAGTAGCCACTAACCCGGCCGTTTTTTTTTAATTCAACACTGCCTAGCAGTTGTCCACCAAGAGTGCACCTTCGAAAGTTTTCTCGGTCAGTGTTGTCCCCGGTAACATTTACAGAGAACCCTAAACAACAACGAGTAGCACAAACATGAAACGCGACCTCCGGCCTACAAGGAAAATAAGCCTATTCTATATATTCCGTTTCAGGGCTCCAGAGTGCCATCATTCGTTCCCGCTGCCCTGGCAAGCAATGCGCACACACACACACACACACACACACACACACACACACACACACACACACACACACACACACACACACACACACACACACACACACACACACACACACACACACACACACACACACACACACACACACACACACACACACACACACACACACACACACACACACACACACACACACACACACACACACACACACACACACACACACACACACACACACACACACACACACACACACACACACACACACACACACACACACACACACACACACACACACACACATCACCTTTTCTGGAGTTGCCCCGCTTGGGAGCACTTGCGCGCGAAGTACGAAGACATAAGGACCATGCAGGTAAACTGGCCCCCGTGTCTGCGCTTGTGCGGGATAGCCCCAGCCCCTCAGGTAGACGAAAGCACCTCCGTGCTGCCGGCAGAAAAGGAGAAAAGGCGGCATGTAGTGAAGCGACTGCAACTGTTCTTTGTCGAAGTGCTGAGGGAACGCCAGGGTGCCGACGGCCTGCTCGACAGGTCAGCCCGGCATCACAGGACAGAGAGCTACCCGCGAGGCTGGAGACCAACTGAACCCTGCCGACTCGCAGTCCCTTTCATTGCGCCATCCGCCGTGACAACGAAATGGAAATACGGACGGGAAATGTGGATGGCGTTCACCGACTGGCTGCGGCAGGTGAAATGGGCACCCCCGGGACACGACGAGCTGGGCATCAGCTTCATCGAGTTAGCTGTAGAGTTCGAAATGCACACCGGACAGCGGCTCCCTGACCTCAAAAGCAGGTACTATACAGCAGTACCTCAAGCACAGACAGGCAAGGTGACAGCAGCTCGCACAACGCTAGCGGATGGGGAAATGGGCGACAGCAGGTTGCTTGTGTGCTTCGATGGTGGGGCGAGAGCGAACGGAACCGCCTTCGCCGTTGCTGGCGCAGGGGCGGTATTGTACCGAGACGGCGTCAAGGTGTCGGAGGTAATCCTGCCGCTGCCCACCGTGCGCAGCAATAACGTGGCAGAGTATGAAGCGGTGCTAGCGGGCCTGCATCTGCTGAACGAAGCGAACGATGCGGACGGCACGCAGTGTACGGTGCGGGGGGACTCGGCACTGGTAGTGGGGCAGCTTTTGCGACGCCTGGCATGTTCCGAGGAGCTCAAGCCATACCAGACACGCGCTGCCAGAATGGTTTCTTCCCTGCAGCGACGGATGACAGTGCGCATCGAGCACGTCAAGCGCGAGAGGAACACGGACGCTGATGCCCTGAGTAACGCCGCCATGGACTTGGTGCAGCGCCAGCGGCCGACTCCTCGAAGGCAAGAGAAGATGCTAACCGACTTTCGCCGGTCCGCCTTGGGCAAAGCGCTTAGCCTCGTTGAGATGGGGAAGGCGTACAAGAAGGTGACGGGGCAGCCGTGGTTCTATGGCCATGAGTACTCCTCCACCGTGCTGACATCCCTGGGAGGGACGGTTGTACGGGGCGTCTCCCGACGAGCGCAGCTGTCAGAGGCGACAGAAGGCATCATCGTGAGGATACGCGAACACGCGCAGGCGGGAATCGCGGACGAACATGAGAGCAGCCCTTACCCGCCACACCTGAAGTGGGCCGCAACCTTCTTGCCAGAGGAGGCTTACCCGGCAGGATGGACACAGGGAAAACCCGACTGGAAAGGCAGAACGGAAGAGGCCGAAAGGGGTTCAAGCACTGACCCGCGCAAAGGTGCCCCCCCGTGCGAGGCCCCAGAAGGCGCTGCTAACACTTCCCGCCCTGGAGTGGTTTGCTCGCTCCACAAAAAGCCGCGATGCAGTGAGTGCGTAAAAAAGCGTCTACCGGCGGAGACCTGCTGTCGCCTCAAGCAGCATCATCACGGATCGGATGGTCTAAGGCCCCGGATGCACTTCTGCACAGCTCACAGACTAGGACGTTGCGGCGATTGTGTGGCTGAAAACGAAGCATTAGCCAGCTGCTGCACAAAGCATCACGCAAACAGGAGAGCGAATGGAGGCCCCCACTCCCAGCCCGGGGGTGCATCGGCCGTCACCTAGCTTAATCTGAGCGTGGTCGTACTTTCGTGAAGGGAGGCACCACGTTAAAACGGGTCCGTAACACACACACACACACACACACACACACACACACACACACACACACACACACACACACACACACACACACACACACACACACACACACACACACACACACACACACACACACACACACACACACACACACACACACACACACACACACACACACACACACACACACACACACACACACACACACACACACACACACACACACACACACCACAAGTACACAAAAGAAGAGAGAGCATCCTCTGTTTTCATGGAGTGGGCTTCTCTTTTTTTCATCCTCCACAATTTCTGCTTTTCCGCTCACCTCACTTGGCACAGGGCACGGTTTCTACAGTGGTCTCTCCCACATCTTACTTTCTCGGCTGTGCTCCATATTATGGTCATATTAGGCCGACATTCGTTTTCTTATCTTCTCAAAGCTGCTGTGCACAGGTCTGGGCTCTTGCAATGAGGACTGTATGGAAGTGGGTACCAGTGCCTCAAAATTTCCGACCCTCTCGGTCTTTCGGGGCTTGATCCACGTTGATTGACAGCATTTGTTGCTTGTATGCTGCCAGTCGACATCATCCAGAACTGTAGACAGTTTGTGTGTGCGACAAAAGTGTACTGCACCCTGGCAAAAAACTTTGCTTTCCGTTTCGGCAGCATAGCAGATGTGAAGGTGTTGTCGCTACACAAATATTCAGTAGGTTATCGAGGGTAGGGGCAGTGGGCCATTGGACCTCCTGTGTGTGATGGCAGATTACACGCCTTTCACCAATTTCTACATACCACGACTGAAGGCAAACGAGGAAGGACTTACACAGCTCAAGCTCAGTCAACGCGGCATTGACGACGAGGCAGCAGAATCGCTTACTGTCGCCCTCAAAACCAACACGAATATCCAGAGAATCATTCTAGAGGAGCCTCTAGTTGGTGACAAGGCACTTGACAGTTTCTGCCGCCTGTTCAGAGAAAACGCAACGGTAGAGGTCTTCGAGCTCTCAGGCGACAACTGTGTATCTGATGCGGGTATGCCCCTGAGATTTCCACAAAATGATGGATGTGCATCTGTATGTACTTCGAAAAGTGTCGTTGACTTTGCACTATGTGTACCCGATTTTTTGTAAGTCATCCGTCTCACATCAAGAGGCCACCTCGTGATAATAAGCACGTGTGCAAGAGCTACAGAAGTGTGTTCTGGCAACAGGAAAAAAATAGCTGCTGAAGAATCTTTGTGTGGCTTCTTCGTTAATGAGCGGGTGCACATTCAACCTTCTTGTAAAACCTCGGAAGAAAGTGGCTGCCCAGGCCAAAGAATTGTGAATAAAAACATACCTGCAATTCTTTTTTCGAAACGTTTGGGAATTGATTACTGCTTTAGCACCCCCAGCACGTTCATATGCACATTCTCCTGATACTGGGGAGCCCCGAACTATGGCTCCTCTTCGGTGGGGTGGACGACAACTGTCTAGGATGGATCACCACCACCAATGCATTCAGAGTCAGTCTCTGGAGTGAATCCGTGACAAATCTGCCATATAAGAGCTCTCAGTTCCGCTTAGTCATGTTTGATGATCGTTCTTGTTTGACAGTTGGCTTTGCGTAAGACTCCCTAACAATGCTCCTCATCTGTAAAGAGTTCACCAACTTTCATTCAATTCGCAGGTGTCCGCGAACTCACCAACTGTTTGTTGGTCAACGGGAGTTTAACTAATGTTCTCGTCGGCAGCCAATCTGCTTCGAGGGAAGCACTTGACGAATTGCAGCTTATATGCAGTTGGAACCGTGAACCGCCTGCACTGAAAGACGTGTTAGTGTCACTCTCGCGCCGCATTGAAGGAAATAATCCATCTTGTCGTGTCAATCTTTCGGAAGTGCTGCCTTCAGGCGCACATTTTCCGTACACCTTGCAAAGTGCCCGTCTGCTCTCTGGACTTCTGAAGACAGACACAGCTGTAACCGAGCTCGACCTGTCACACAACTTCCAGGGAGACGAAGCAGCTGATATACTGACTCGCGCATTAGCGGATCATCCTGTGCTGGAGCTCAGGATGAATGGGAACCAAATAACAGACCGAGGAGCACAGGCAATGGCACACAATCTGGTTCGAAACACCACTCTGACAACTCTGTCTTTGCATGACAACGTGATCGGAGATGCTGGTGCTGATGCTTTCATCGAACTTGCAAAGGTGAACCCGACAATCTCGCATATTGTCGTTGAAAGGAACAACATCACACAGAACAAGAAGCACGAAGTAATTTTTGCCCTGCTACTGAATGCGCAGCCCTTGAAGCTCAAACGGCTTTACCAGGACTTGTGTCTCAACAACTCAACAATTCAAACATTGATTCTCGATGGGGATTCTCAGGGCTGTGGTGGGGAGCCATCAAACCGTGCTACTGTATCATCTGCGAAGCGCCTCAATGACATATCCTGCCGGGTTTTGAAAAGTTGCCTCGAGTTCAATACCAGTGTACGTACCGTTCGGCTTCTCAACAATAGGATTGGGAACGATGGTGCTTCTCTTTTGGCCGAGTTGCTTCTTCGGAACCAGACGATCACGTGTTTGGATTTGCAAGGGAATCTTATCGGTTCGAACGGAGTGTCTTCATTTGTAGCTGTTCTGAAGATGAATCGATCTTGCACCATGCTAAATCTGTCGAAGCAGACCCCCCAATTAAGTGATTCTGACTTGTCAGAATTAAAGCTCCTGTTGGACCTGAACGCCGAGCCGATGTGCTTAAAGTCGCTTGTGCCGCTGCTTCACAAAAATGATCCATCCGTCACTGTGGTCGACTTGACAGCAAGCGATGCAACAAGCAATCCATCGCAGTTGACATGCACAATAATCGCCTCCGCTTTGGCCTCCAACACTCACATCACCGAACTCAATCTGAGCTACAACCCGCAGCTTGTAGGTCGAGGGCTTGACTCCATCCTATCTGTGCTCACTACGTCTCCGTGTCCACCCATTCAAACCCTGAATCTTTCTCACATGTCCCTTTCAAACAGTGAAGCAACAACTCTTTTGACCGAGCTGCTCTCCAAAAGCACGACACTCACCAATCTCGATCTGAGTGGCAATTCTATTTCAGACATTGAACCCTGGATAGAATTACTCTTGGAGAAAAACAATACCTTGACCGCGGTCAATTTGTCCAATAGCACTGTTGAACTGGACGAGACACTTCTAGCAGAGCTCAATGTATGCAATTTCACCTTTCTCCGTCGCCTTGTTGCTGTTAGTGGTTTGTCCGGTTTTGAGGTGTGAGAGTGCCTACCTTGTTCCCCATGAGTAGGAAGCCGACATGTACCGTAAACAGCGGGCCCCAGGGTTCTCAAAGCGGGTCACAGGCCCTCAGGCAGTTAGGGGGAAGGACGGCTGCTTCGGCAGTGACCCTGGTGGAGGAAAACCACAGCACCTGAGTTTCTCTGGGTCGCGATACTCGGACTACAATCCGCTATACAGCATCTTCAGTCGCGCTACAGATTCCTGTCTTGATGGCAGAGGGATGTTCGAATGCTGGAACATCCCTGCCCGTAATCTGAAGAGACTTGAAACCACCATATTCTGAACACAATAATACCCTATCCGACAACTCCAGAGATCCAACAGTAGTTAACAAACAAACACGAACAGGTTATTCTCGCACTCAATAAGCAACCGAAAGAGTTCAAAAAGATGGCCTTGCAGGTCTACAGCAACAATCCAAGCTTGCACGAAGTGAAACTTCAGCCGAACGAGCTTTGTCGGTACTCACAGATTTCCCCTGACGAGCCAGTGAGACTCCTGTGTGATGCACTGGTTCGCAATCATACAGTTACCAGAATTGATATGTCGAACAATTACCTGGGAAACCCATCAGCAGTTGCTGTTGCTGAAATGCTGAGTAAAAACAACACAATTCATACCATTGACCTTAGCAGTAACAATATCACCGATGAAGGCTTCCTGCACATAGCAGAATCACTCATAAAAAATGCTACCCTGAAATGCCTTGTCATAGATGGTAACCCGGTCCAAGATCGCACTACCCGACGACGATTGAATCTCGGCACTTGTCACAATGCAACATTAGCCATTGAGACATACTGTGTTGCCGCTTCCTGCAGTGATTCATCAATGGTAGAACGTGAAGTCGAAGCCGCCATTATTAATGATGCCCTCAGTGACTATCACAGCTCAAGTAGCATTCGAAAGACAATGAAACAGTTACAACTGCCACTATACTCATACACAGCTGAGACCTAGCTCCTTCATCTTACGAACAGCAGGCACACATTTCCATGTGGCTTGTGTATCGAGACATCACACACATACAATCAAACTAAGGTCCTTGACAATTGCCCCGTTTCCATTTTCCGGCACGTACCTGTCATGGTGGTGCTTTGCTCTGTTTTTAAGAATCTACTCTGGTTCTGTGTCTTCCGGTCACAATCTGAGCGATAATCTGCATCGCACGGAGAGCCAGCAGAGCAGATGAAGACAGCCTGAGTGGTCCTCAGGAAGAAATTCTGAAGGTGATGTTGATCAACTTTTCTGAAGGGACTGGCCTTTAGAAGCCTTGATGTGGGCAAACTTTTCTTCAGGGCTAACTTTTCTTGATGTGGGCCAACTTTTCTGGGGCCAACTATTCTGAAGGGAGAAGCCTTGATGTGGGCCAAGTTTTCTGAAGGGACTGACCTTTAGAAGCCTTGATGTGGGCCAACTTTTCTGGGGCCAACTATTCTGAAGGGAGAAGCCTTGATGTGGGCCAAGTTTTCTGAAGGGACTGACCTTTGGAAGCCTTGATGTGGGCCAACTTTTCTGAAGGGGGAAGGCTGGACTCCCCGGTGGGTCTTTCTTGCTGTGAAGGCGAAGTTGCTTTGGTGCTTGGCTTTTCTTGCGGGGCCAGTGTTGTAGAATTTCCTTTGTCTGTGGAAGAAAGGGTGGGCATCCCCTGGGACCCACTCCGGCCCCCACTCTTGTGGTGGGGGAGGGGGGGGGACTCTTCCGCAAACCCGCACTCGGTTGCCCTGCGGGCCCCCTCGTGTATTGGATTGATTCTCAGTGTGTTTCAGCCTTCCTTCTAGAAACAGCCTCTTTGTGAAGAGGCCGACTCGAAAGAGAGCGAAAAACGCAACAAAAACAGGAAAATTTAGTACCAAAAAACAAGTTCACAATGTATAGCGACAATGTCGGACGAATTTGGTGATCCGAAAAGCTGGTCTTTGAAGTTTCGCGCAAAACCAACCAAGGTATGCCCACTTGCGAGTCATCGAAGAGGTTCTGGGAGAGCTATGGGTACCCGTTTTCTCGAATTTTTGACCAATTCATCCAAAGAAACCCTCACAGGAATTCGTAGCTCATACGAACAGTGTTCTTTCGCCGGTCGGAACTTCGGAAGTACAAGCCCCCCCCCTTTTGAAAGGGAGAAGGTCTCTTATCATGCGTTTCTTTACATGAGGGACAAGAATCTGACCTGCACCTCCTCGTGGTGTCCCTCAGAAACGTGCTGAACGCGCGGCCGACGCAGGCAGTCTTTGATATTGTTTCCCCAGTTGGTTGGTCAACAATGACCGTGTGTTTGGTTGATTGGAAAAGCTCTTCTTGCGGAAACCGTCAAAGCATGCGGATTTGCGAGTCATTTAAGAGGTTTTGGGAGAGCTATGGGTACCCGTTTTCTTCCGTTTTTGACCGATTCATCCAAAGAAGCCCTCACAGGAATTCGAAGCTCAGACAAACGTCATTCTTTGAAGGGTCGGAACTTCGGGGCCCCTCGGGTGGGGCGGCCCGGACGGGGGCCTCCGGACGGGGGCCCGGGAGGGGGCCCGCCCGCAAACCCGCAAACCCGCACTCGGTGGCCCTGCGGGCCCCCTCGTGCATTTGATGGATTCTTAGTGCTTCGATGTGGGCCTTCTTGTCCAGGTTCGGCCTCTTGTGTGAAGAGGCCGACTCGAAAGAAAACAGGATTCAGCACACACAACGCAAACAGGAACTAGAAGAAGAAAAGAAATACACAAGATGGTTCGGGTCGGAGTTGTGCTTGAAAAATCTGGTGTTCGAGAGTTCGTGTGGAAGCAGTTTGCAGAAGAGGTCGTGAAGTCCAAGAAGCTGGCCATCAAAGGCCCCGGAATTCTCAATGGGTGGTCTTGGGGTTGGGGGACAAAATCTGACTTGCCACCTCCTCGCGGTGTCCCCTGGAAACGTGTTTTTCGAAACGCGGCCAAGGCAAGCAGTTCCTTTGCTGTGGGTGAAAGCCCCTAACTTCGTATCTGGCCTCCGAGCTGCGCACCTACTCTTCCCAGGCGTAAAAAAGGTCGGCAAGAAAGCAGCAGCAGCAGCAAGGCAGCAGCAGCAAGGCAGGCAGCAGTAGAAGCAAGACAGCAGCAGCAGCAAGGCAGCAGCAGCAAGGCAGCAGCAGCAAGGCAGCAGCAGCAAGGCAGCAGCAGCAAGGCAGCAGCAGCAAGGCAGCAGCAGCAAGGCAGCAGCAGCAAGGCAGCAGCAGCAAGGCAGCAGCAGCAAGGCAGCAGCAGCAAGGCAGCAGCAGCAAGGCAGCAGCAGCAAGGCAGCAGCAGCAAGGCAGCAGCAGCAAGGCAGCAGCGGCAAGGCAACAGCGGCAAGGGCGGCAGCATCACGATAGCAGCGGCAAGGCGGCAGCAGCAAGGCAGCAGCAGCAGCAAGGCAGCCGCGGCAAGGCAGCAGCAGCAAGGCAGCAGCAGCAACAAGGCAGCCGCGGCAAGGCAGCAGCAGCAAGGCAGCAGCAGCAACAAGGCAGCAGCGGCAAGGCAGCAGCAGAAGCAAGACAGCTGCGGGAAGACACCAGCAGCAAGGCAGCAGCGGCAAGGCAACAGCGGCAAGTCGGCAGCGGCACGACAGCAGCGGCAAGGCGGCATCTGGAAGGCAGCCGCGGCAAGGCAGCAGCCGCAGCAAGGCAGCCGCAGCAAGGCAGCCGCAGCAAGGCAGCAGCAGCAAGGCAGCAGCAGCAGTAGAAGCAAGACAGCAGCAGGAAGGCAGCAGCAGCAAGGCAGCAGCAGCAAGGCAGCAGCAGCAAGGCAGCAGCAGCAAGGCAGCAGCGGCAAGGCAACAGCGGCAAGGCGGCAGCATCACGATAGCAGCGGCAAGGCGGCATCAGCAAGGCAGCAGCAGCAAGGCAGCAGCAGCAGCAAGGCAGCCGCGGCAAGGCAGCAGCAGCAAGGCAGCAGCAGCAACAAGGCAGCAGCGGCAAGGCAGCAGCAGCAGCAAGGCAGCAGCGGCAAGGCAGCAGCGGCAAGGGCGGCAGCATCACGATAGCAGCGGCAAGGCGGCATCAGCAAGGCAGCAGCAGCAAGGCAGCAGCAGCAGCAAGGCAGCCGCGGCAAGGCAGCAGCAGCAAGGCAGCAGCAGCAACAAGGCAGCAGCGGCAAGGCAGCAGCAGCAGCAAGGCAGCCGCGGCAAGGCAGCAGCAGCAAGGCAGCAGCAGCAACAAGGCAGCAGCGGCAAGGCAGCAGCAGAAGCAAGACAGCTGCGGGAAGACACCAGCAGCAAGGCAGCAGCGGCAAGGCAACAGCGGCAAGTCGGCAGCGGCACGACAGCAGCGGCAAGGCGGCATCTGGAAGGCAGCCGCGGCAAGGCAGCAGCCGCAGCAAGGCAGCCGCAGCAAGGCAGCCGCAGCAAGGCAGCCGCAGCAAGGCAGCAGCCGCAGCAAGGCAGCCGCAGCAAGGCAGCCGCAGCAAGGCAGCCGCAGCAAGGCAGCAGCAGCAAGGCAGGCATCAGTAGAAGCAAGACAGCAGCAGGAAGGCAGCAGCAGCAAGGCAGCAGCAGCAAGGCAGCAGCAGCAAGGCAGCAGCAGCAAGGCAGCAGCAGCAAGGCAGCAGCGGCAAGGCAACAGCGGCAAGGGCGGCAGCATCACGATAGCAGCGGCAAGGCGGCATCAGCAAGGCAGCAGCAGCAAGGCAGCAGCAGCAAGGCAGCAGCGGCAAGGCAGCAGCAGCAACAAGGCAGCAGCAGCAAGGCAGCAGCCGCAGCAAGGCAGCCGCAGCAAGGCAGCCGCAGCAAGGCAGCAGCCGCAGCAAGGCAGCAGCCGCAGCAAGGCAGCCGCAGCAAGGCAGCAGCGCAGCAAGGCAGCCGCAGCAAGGCAGCCGCAGCAAGGCAGCCGCAGCAAGGCAGCAGCAGCAAGGCAGCAGCAGCAAGGCAACAGCGGCAAGGCGGCAGCATCGCGTAGGCAGCAGCAAGGCGGCATCAGCAAGGCAGCAGCAGCGGCAAGGCGGCATCAGCAAGGCAGCAGCAGCAAGGCAGCACCAGCAAGGCTGCAGCAGAAGCAAGCCACCAGCAACAAGGCAGCAGCGGCAAGGCAGCAGCAGAAGCAAGACAACAGTGGCAAGGCGGCAGCGGCACGATAGCAGCGGCAAGGCGGCATCCGCAAGGCAGCCGCGGTAAGGCAGCAACGGCAAGGCAGCAGCAGAAGCAAGACAGCAGCGGCAAGGCAGCA